>BHFT01032332.1:0-24769 GCA_004320025.1 Laticauda laticaudata
ATCAGTAAATTAGTGGTCATTTAACAATTAATTATTATACTATTATATGATAAATCAATTATTATAGACAAAGCATTTTCTATAAATATTTGGTCTTGAGGTACTGAAATTTTTGAGGTCGTATAGTATTGGGGGTTTATGGTGTAAATTTCCTTTGTTTTTCCTTAAAGCTATGGGTTTTTTTGGTTTTTGTTTAGTTTTTGTTTTAAAGAGGAAGCATTGCTGTTCGATAGATTTCAATGGAGATTTGAATGAGCTCACCAATCATCTACTTTGGAGTTTGGAAAGGATGGGATTTGGGTGGGGGTTTAGTGGAGGTTGTCCAATCAACTGAGTGGGAATTTAAGTTCAGGCTGACTAATCAGCTGGGTTGTTTAAATGGAGCTGGGTGATTCATATGGAGACTATCAATTCTCCTTGAGTCTCCTTTGTTTTCCCCAATTCGTGGCCATTTAGAATTATTTTTGCTTGCTGCTGAGTTTTGCAAATCTTTTTTTTACATGTAGAAATACATTGATACTGGAGACTCAGGTCTTGAGTTAATGGAAATCTTATTCAACTATGTTCATTATATGAGATAGGCAGCCATATAAGTATTTTCTTAAAATAAAATATATGTTTCATTTATTAATGTTCTTTTTCTTGTAGTGCTTCTAAATAGGGTCTTTATGAAGTTTGTCTGATTATCTTCAGAAACCAAATAAGACTTTCTACTGAAATAAAACTCTTGTGAAATAATATACATTTTGCTAAATGTGGGGGAAAAGAAGATTTCAGGTTTAAATTCACTTAAAGGGAAGTGCCAGTGTAGATTTCTAATAATGTTTATACTCCCAATGTTTTCAGATTACAAACTCCATATTCCCAACCAGAAGGACTACCATCATGTACTAGCTAAAAAAAGATGAGAGTCACCAGATGGTTGGTGGACACCAAGTCGTGCTTGAAGATGGTTTCATTCTCATGCAAACAAAATAAATGTGTCTCTAAGATCAAAAGTTATATGTAACTATGATTACATCTGCTGGCATTTTTATTTACTTCAAGCAAATTATGGGGATAACAACTGAGGTGTCTCTAAATCTTTTCTCCTGTGATCATTTTCCTGATCAATTGGAAATCCACTCTACTGAGTTAAACAAGACTCCTTTCTGAATAAACACGGCCAGGACTGCATGGTAAATCCATCCCAAAAGATTGGGAAGTTGTCGTCCAACTTGCAGGAGGGCATTAGGCTGTTATGGGGGGGAGAGTTTTTCATATTTTCCTCCAGCGCTGCTGCTCTAGTTAGAGTTTCCTTTGACTGCTTTAATGTAAAGAGAAGGAACATGAGAGTTCTGGGAGTCTAATTATAGCTCTCCTGCATAGCATCTGGTTTGACCTTCAGCTTACTGTCATACAGGTTTACCCAGAAATAAGTCCCATTGTATTCAGTGGGGATTAATCTAATAGAATCATTACAGTCCATGTCTTGCTGCTACAATTTGGGAAGAAGCAAAATACATATTAGAAGAAATTTAATATCTTCTAAAACAAGTTTTAATTCTTTTTTTTCCCTTAATGACCTTTAGCCACTTACTTGCACAGGACCCTGAGAAGCTTTCATGATGTAAAAATACGGTAATTTCTTCTCTGCTATCCAAACTGTAGATAACAAACCCAATACCAAGGATTGGGAACAGGTCTAAGTGTTGTGCTGTTCCCATTTAAATGAGATAGTGCTGACATATTAATTAACTTGTATCTTAGAATTCTGAACACAACGATCCAGAAATAGACACCAAGAATGAGGCTGCAAAGATTGAAATGTGCTGCTGGAATGAACTCTTAAACCTCCCACTAGAATGGGTATATTAATAGGACAGCAGGTAGGGGAAAAAATTATATACAGAGGAGGAAGAAAAAATAGATAGAGAGGAATGAAGCTATGAATATCTTTGTCATGTCAGATCAATCCATCGCCTGCCTCAACCTTGATATTCTGCACTACTCACTTAATAGGCAAGACACATATTTTTTTCATTATATATTAGGATTGCAAATCAAGTCTGGAAAAGATGCTTTTTAAAAAAACTTTTTTGCCCTGTTCTAGAATAGTTTCAAATGTTTGTGGCTCAGTCAACAAGTTTCATTTATTCCAGAAATAAATATTTGGAGAAACTGTCCTTTTACAAGAGGCAACTGGACTTTCTGGTTTTTCTTTGAAGACATTTTGCTTCTCATCCAAGAAGCTTCTTCAGCTCTGACTGGAGAATGGAGAGTGGAAGCATTTAACGCTTCTTGGATGGGAAGAAAAATGTCTTCAAAGAAAAATCAGAAAATCCAGTTGCCTCTTGAAAAAGCACCTTTGAGACAATCATGGCCTGGATGACTGAGAATCTCTATAGATATTTGGAGAAACTGTTCCAGGTATCTCTTTTAATTATGGGGGAAAGCTTAATCACCTTAGTTTGAGTCTTTCAATCTGTTTTTCATTCAGTGGACCATGATGATACAGAGACAGAAGCAGGCAATCCGCTATCTTCCAGATAGTTTAAATTGTTATTTCCACAACCCTTTGCAACTGATGATGCTTAGAGTTTGAATCCAAATATCCAGATGCAGCAAATTATCTCTGCCTGAACTATAGACTAGATCCTGCAAACTCAGTTGAAGTGACTAAGAGTGTTTAGGACTTGCTCCTACTTTGAGAATTCTTTAAAAGTCAAACTTAGGAACTATTGTGATGGATTTTCCATGTATTTAATTGTGTCAAAGGGGATGTAAATTAATCCTGATCTCTAATCTAACTCTAGATGTTCTCCATCCAGTCCACAATCACTTAAGGGAGAACTTGCCACCTTTATCATAGTATTTACTTAAAGTCCTAAAAACTTTTTCCCTATTTTCTCACCCTCACCCTCAGAAAAAGAAAAAACCTGTGACTTCCAACCAAGAACCCTTTTTCTGACTCTACTCCAAATATTAAAATCTCTTCTATTGTTACTGCTTATCTATGTGGAAGCACATGGCTACATTACTGAGTGTGACAGAGAGTAGAGTGTTTATGTACAGGCTTATGGACAGTTGAGTGAATGAACAGAATGTATATTTCTATATGAGCGGGAAAAAAATGAATGAACTATGTTTAGAATCGTAAACATGCCATTGTGGGCCCCTAAAATCCATATCTAGAGACAATTTGTCCTTGAAGCCAACATTGGATTTCCAATTTCTATACACAGACAAGAGGCCACTGCACAAGGGTTCATACTTATTTATCTGTGGAAATGAGGCAAACCCCCCCTCACATTTCAGGAAATAGTAGTTCTACATCCTAATTCATCCAGTAAAGAGGGCAATAGATACCCTGTGCTTACCTGGCTAGCCAAACTAGCAGAATGAATGAAGCAAATCCTATTTTCTAAATGGATCAAATACAAAATGAATTATCCTCAGATATAAAAACCACACTGTCATTGGTTGAAAGAGTGCACATCAATTGCCTCAGGAATCATATGTGGGGTTTTTCTAGAATTATTTACTCTGCATGTGTTTCTATTAGATATTTCTATTAGATATTTCATTCCTAAAAATGCGATGCTGTAATATGGTTCTTAAAGCAGAGTTGACAAAGAGCAGTGATTCAATCAAGAACATATGCAATTGAGTCAATAATGGGAAGAGCTAGGTTAGTCTTAGAACAAATGATTGGCTCAAAGCCACCCCAAAGAGCTGTGCAATCAAGTGGAGACTGACGTGGGATTGCAGAATTCTAATCCAAAGTCTTAAGTAACCCACCAACCTGCTGCCCCCCAAGGAACTTTTACATATTGGAACCCTTTTAGTAAAAATACAAAAATATAAAGCAAGATTAGAAGGCTACATATGGTTTTCTTCATTTAAATAAACCAATTTAATTTCAAAAATGTTAAAGCAGAAGACATGGCTGCTCCCTTTTCATTACTTTTGAAAGAACCTGTATAGCTGTTGTAATACCTTTTCAAAAAAACTACAGGCTTCTGTATACATTAGCTACACACTGGAGAGACATTGTGAGGAAGCGGTCTGCCTATAGTGATATTTGCAAGGCTGCTGCTGGTAAGATTAATTTAGGCAGAAATTCCACTGCAGGCCTTCAGGTAGGACTTGCTGTGTCATGCAACTGTACTGCAGCAATTTCCATACTATTTCTTTAAATCCACATCTCCATTTTTCTGACTATGAGGCTGTCAGATAATGGAAGTAATTCACAGAACAATACAATCATAGGGCTAGAAGGAACCTTGGAAGTCTTCTAGTCCAACCTCCTGCTCAAGAGAGGAGCACTTGCATCCTGGTTTCACTGCTGTCCAATCTTTTCAAGAAGAGATCGAAGATATTTTTTAAAATGATGAGAGACTAAGGATCGTGTTTAGATCGACACACAGCCTTTTATGCTTATTGCAAGGATAGGAAGCCTTTCTGAGCTGGGGGCACATTTGGCATTTTTAAAGTGTGTGTTGATCTTATATCCAGAATAGTTGCCATGGCAATCAGGGCCAGTCCCAAAGTACACATTGAGCTGGATGCTATTAACAATTCCCAGAGGGAGATTGGAAGGGTTCAGATGGATAGCTGTAGTCATGATGCGAAGGACTGATTCAGAAAGTCTGGGGGATTCCAAAGGAGATATTTAGGGCACCTTGAGATCTGTGGGAACTGTGTTGCCAACTCCTAGCTTATTTTACTGAGTCTCTCTCTCTCTCCACACTGTGGTGGGCCATGGTGATTTTTAAGACATTCTGTTCACTGAGCTCCATTGCATTCCTGGATAAACCAGTACTTGTGGTTTACCCTCCTGATAAACAATAAAAAAAACAAAAGTTTGTGTGTGAATTTATCTTTGTTTATGACCCATGAATTGTTTATGGTATTTGTTTTAGCTGCTGAATAAAGTACTACAGAGATAATTCACAACTTCTGCAAGCCTACCTGTTGATATCACCATGACTGGCATCTGAAATTGGCACCTGTTTTTCAATCGCTTTCTAAATCTGAACCTGACTGACTAATATTGACTTACCTGACTCTTCTGTCATTTTAGAATAACCACAATTCACACAAGTTTAGCTTCTATCATATATCCAACTTTTTTTGAAAGGGACAAGAAAGATAATTTTTAAAGGTTGTGACTGGATAAATTAACACAGAGAAAATTCTTAGCACATGCTCCTACATTCCATTTGTTCCAACAAGGGAAATGTTTATCAAACATAAAATTGACCCATTTGGGGATATTATTTTGTACTCAAAACACTATTTTCAGTGATGATATTTGTTCCGTCCGGAAAAGACGCGCGGTAGACCGGGTTCCAACAAATAACTCTATCAGTTAACAGCAAACAGTAACGGAACATTGGCTCAGCCCTTTATATAGAGGCTTGCCTGCCGACTTGTAGCCAATGACATTTATTTAACTTTGCCGCCTTTGAGAGGTTCCTTGGATTGGTTCCTAATGTACTGGCCTGTCTGGCCAATCAGAAGAGACTACTGGAAACCTTCCAAGTTATACAGGAACAACCCCACCCCCCTTTTAGTTCAGTCCTACGTGAGTGATTATCACGGGCAGGTAGGTGGGCTTCTGCATGGTTCCTAGTTGCACCCTGCCCGGCTCAATTCCGCCGAGGACTCAAGCGGTTCAGTTGGGACCGCCTGTCTCTCTGGTCCTCATCTCCATGAACCGCCTGAAAAGAGTGAGTCAGCATTTGCCGCTACCACTGTGACTGCTTCAGGGCGGTGTTTTTGCCCTCCCTTCCTGGCTTCAACTGGGCTCATGGTTGAGCTGGCCTGGCTGCCCCTTCTAGATGCTTCCCTTTCGCTTTGGACTACCTCTGATGGTTTCATCTAACCTTTAAGTGCTCTTTTTGGTTTGGGTTAGATGTTCTAGATATTAATTTCAAGGGTTCATTTTCACACCCTTTCTGTTATTTGTTTCGTTTCCCCCCCTCCTTTGGTTTCTGTTTCCATCGCATTTTATTATTTGAGTTGCCACGGTCATTTTTACGCATCAATGCTTTCGGGAATGAAGCTGGGTTCTATGTGCCACTTTCCATTCTCTTCCATCCTGTCCACAGTTAGTCGGTTAGCGACTGGGGCCTGTATTTGTGTGATAGTCGCTGGAAGCCAGAGAGGCGTCCCCGGTAAAATTCTTTTTGCACAGACAGGTCCCGATCGTCAAAAGTGCCAACCCCCCGGTAATCGGCTGGATGAGTGGGGGATTTCTCAACAAGTGTAATTTTGGGTTGCCAGATCTATCGAAATGGGATCTGAGTTTCGCTCCCCACTTTAAACAATTCTTGCCGCGGCTCTTGTTTGTCGTACTACTGGGAGTGATGTGTTTGTAGGGTAGTAAGCGGTTCAAACCTTGTCTTGACATCGCCAGTCCATTTTTTCTAGGGCCTTCTTTGGTAAACCTGACCATTCGTTCGACCCTACCATTCGCCGCCGGGTGGGCCGGCGCAGTTAGTGCATGGCGTACCCCAACACCCAGCACAGATCTAACCGAGTCCCATCTAACTGCTCCGGTCATTGACCCATACAGTTGTGCTGGATGGCGTATTTATCCAGGATGCTTAAGTACTGTATCGAATTGCTTACCATCCTATACAGTCTATTGTGGCCCATTGTCGGATACCAATCACATCAGGTAAACCACATTTGATTGCAAACAACTTGTCTAGCTGTTTTATCAAACAGCAAGTCGATCCCCGCTTGTTGTGCCGATGACATTAACTATAACCGCCAACCAATTTGAATATGAATCTACGACTATAAGACATAGTTCCCCTGGGATGGTCTTGCATAAATCCAATATGGAATTCGAGACCAAGGGCCTCGTTTGGGGGTCTCCCAAGTCACCGTATGGGTGCTTGCTGGTGGTGTGGGTCTAGCTCTCTGACACTTAGGCATGTTGCAACCCCACGTTCCAAATATCGACCTTGTCTATACCAGGCCACCAGACTAGCACCTGGCCAGGCTTAATAATTTTTACTATGCCTGGGTGGCCCTCATGTAGGCATATACCCAACACTTCTTTCTGCAGTCTGGACTGGGAATTACCACCCGATCGCCCCACAATAAACACCCCTTATTGTATTGGAAAAGCTCAGCTGTGTCTAGTCCGAAAAAGGTTTAAAACCTTCAGTCTTTTTGGCTTTCCCGCGCCATCCTTTACCTACCCAAGTCAAAAACACAGGCAGTCACTGCGGTCTTTCGCGTGCCTCTGGTGGACATCAACTTTTGCAATACAATGCAAAGTTCGCTGGCAAGGTCTCCTAACTTTTCAGCCTGGCCAAGCGGCTGGTTGGAGCCAGGTCATTCCTCTATGGCGGTAATGAGTGCATCGGCTTAACAGCCGTCTGCATCGCGTGTGATTTGTTTTTCTGGGTGCTCGACGCATGCAGCAACGGTATATCCGACATAGGCGGCCGAGAATTCTGTCCACCATGAATCATTGTTTCGGGACATAGAATGTTCAGTAGCTGAAGTTCTTCTTTCCGACCAAAATCCCCAGTAACGCAGTTCCTATGGTCCCATCACAATGGAAAATGGTCCTCCCCATAGAGGTATTCGTGAAAACGTTTAACCCCCAAGACGACTGCATGCAGGCTTCCCTGTCTAGCTGGGCTAATAGTTGGGGTTCCGCGTTGGAAGCGTTGTTTGAGTAAAAGGCGACTGGGTGCCTCTCTCCCGTCAGGTAATTGTGGCTCGGATAGGGCCCCGACTCCGAAAGGTTGAGGCTTCACATGACCATCCAATGCGAAGGTGTATACTAAAACTGAATAAGAAGGGGTCTGAGGTTAAGAAGCTTGGTATGCTTTGGGAATGCGCTTTTTGTTCTTTATGACCCCAAGTCCAGACAGTTTTTTTTTTATCCAAGCAAACGGTAATGCTGTCTGCTATCGTTGCGTTTGTGGGGGAGGAGATACATTATAAAAGTTGATTCAGACCCAAAATTGCCGTGTAAGTCCGTTTTAGTTTTGGCCTTGGGTGCGTCTGTTAAGTGCTTTGACTTTTTTGTCTGTTGGGTGATACCTTGCGTTTGTCAATTAAATACCCTAAAAAAATTTGACGCGGTCAGGTAGCGGGGCAGCATTTTTGCCTTTTTTACTTTAGGCCGGATTCTCTAAAATTTGGTTAGCACTTCTCTTAGTCTTGCTTCTAATTGGGTCGTGTTTTTTGCCTGAAAAATAGACAATCAAAAGTATGGAACGACCCCTTTTATTCCCATTTAATTAGGCATTCCATGAGGCGTTGGAAAACGCCTGGGCAACGGCTTACTCCAAACTGAAAGCCTGTACATTTGAATCCCCTCTATGCGTTACTATTGTTGTGCTTCAGCTGTTATTTGGGTCTACTGGAAGCAGCTGATATGGCCTGAGCCAAATCGAGGTTTCGCAAAAAATTTCCTCCCCCAAAGTGGAGTGCAAGGAAGTGCTGTTATGACTGGTACCGGATATGCCGCTTTCTTATAGCGCATGGTTTCAGGGTAGCCTTGTAGTCTCCGCAGGATGCGCAAACAGACCCATCAGTTTTACAGGAGTGTTACTATAGGAGTCTCCCACCTAGCATGCTGTCAATTGGTTGCTTATGACCCCTTGTGGCAAATCATTTGTTAATTGCTATCTATTTTTGGGCTTTAGTGCAAAGGGGACTCCCCGGCTATTTAACCTCTTGGTGCTATCTTGGGGATCTAAGCTAAAGGAAAATTGGTCGCCCCGGGGACCTGCCTAGAGTGGCCGTCGATAGACATCTGGAATTCCGGTGTAGCAGGTTCTCTTCCCGAATCACTTGCAAGGCTATTCGCTTACTCTGGTCATTCTGATGCCCCAATGGTAAGAAGATAAAGAGGCTGTGAAACCATTTTCGCATGGCGCCATGAAGGCTTGGACTGGTCCTCGCGTCGAAATATAGTCAGCAGCTAGACTTGGCGTGTGGTTTGTAAGGATTTGAAGTGTCCTACGACCTACCACCGGAATTCTATTCCCTGGTAGGTTCTTTGAGAATTAATTTTTGTTTCTTGAGCTTCTTTGTTTTATGTTTTGATGGTACCAGAACCAACCTGACTGTGTTTCCAAGACACCATTGATAGGAAAAGATCCTGAATCAACCTTCCATTGCTCACCAGGGCTTTTTCCTCAATGGAACAACTACAATTTTGACTTTTCTCCCGGCTTTCCGTCTGGGCACTTCCTATCAGTGACAGTCATGGTGAGGTTTTTCTTGGGATTGCTGTTCCGCTTGCTGTGCTTCCCCTTTTTCTATCTGTGCTTGACCCTCGGGTCTAGTTCTTTTGTGCGCGATATACCATGTCTGCTAGGATGCTTTTTCATTACAACTTGCAATCAGACTCTTTCAATATGTACCCCTCTTTCTTGCAAGCCCAATAGATGGCATCAAGGGAACCTGCAACTCGGTCAAATCCACGTTGGGTGTGGTTATCACTCTGCAGTCCAGTGCTGGAGTCCGCCAATTACTTACTTCTTTTCATGCCTTTTTTTTGGGTTCGCCATTACAAGGTGTAAAATGGACTCTAGCGTCATCTTTCATTCCATTTTCTGTAATGAAACTTTGTCATAGGTTCTTCGTGGTGATGTTGGCCTGGAAGTGGCAGCTGGTCCTAAGCTTTCTCTCTCTAATCTGGTAGGGGTCATTGCACAGAACGTGTGTCATGTATTTGGCATTCATCCAGTTTCATTTGTGCCGTGCGTGATTTCTTAACGAACTGGATTCTGCGGGTTGGGGGTTGGCTTTCTGCGATTGCTTCTGCCAACCAAGTTCAGATGTTAGGTCTGTTTAATAGTTTGCCTTTGTAAAGTAGAGTCCTTTAGACCAACACGACATGATCCGCACGGCCCTCATCCATTACTCTGGAACCCTCGCAGGCTCCTCCCAGAGGAACGGGAGAGCTGCCACAACAATCTGCAATGGTCGTCGTCTTCCCTCTGGTCCCTTGTATAAAAACCTCGTGTCTACTTTGATACACATTGAGGAAAACAACCTGCGCGCATAGTGAGCCTTAGCATTCAGTTAACTTCAACCAGTCATCTGTTTCACGATTCTGACTTTGCTCTCAATTCTCCGAAGGTTGCCATTTTGAGAACAAAGTGGGCTGCCCATCATGATGTTCGGAAAGCAAGCCCTCTATTGCACTGGATCAAAATTTCCTCCATTTTTGTTGCTCTCCAGAAACATCAGGAAAGTGATCGATATAAGGACTTCCCAATCTTCTTCATTGGTTAAAAGCGGGCGGCGCATTCTACCAGCCATTGGCTCATCTTAGCATTGAACACACACACAACACTCCGCTTTAGACGAGCCCATCTTTGTCGCCAGTTTCCATCCGGGAAAAAGATTGCCGTAGGACCGGGTCCAACAAATAACTCTTTATTAGTAAACAGCAAATAGTAACGAAAACATGGGTTCAAGCCGCAGGGGCAGCCTTTATATAGAGGCTTGCCTGCGGCTTTGTTATGCAATGACATTTACTGTTAAGACTTGGCCCGCCTTTGAGAGGTTCCTTGGATTTGGTTTCCTAATTAACCCAACTTCATGAACCAATCCTTTACTGGCCTTTCTGGCCAATCAGAAGAGACTACTTGGAACCTTCCAAGTTATACAGAACAATATTTTCAGGCTACGTTGAGTATGCTTCAGGTTGCATTTTAATCTGTATCATATTTTCTAAGTGTGCCTTTCTCATTTTTGTGGAGTTACAAGCTTTCTAATGACAACTATTCGAGGGCCAAACTGCACAGCAGGAAAAATGAAACACACTGAAATTTTGGATCATTTTCAGTTACCAAGGGAGGCTTGAGGGAAAAAGAGAAGATGAAGTGGGTATGCAACAAAATTAATCCAATGTGTCTAGCTATGTGAAAAATGGTAGCAAACAGAAATATTTTGGTAATACCATGATTAATTTGCAAAGCTACATGATTAACACTCCAAGGATCATTTTTAATGCAGAAGTGATGTTGAACCAAGCTCATGAGAGCAAGTGGCTGAATAAATGGTTTTTTTTTATTTATTCCTTCTTCTATTCTAAAAATACATATAAATTGGCAAAATAACACATTGATTTACAAAAAATTTTTAAAAAAATATTGCCTGAGTTTTGTAAAATTGCTTTCTTTGCTATGCTTTGCTTTAGGCTGTAGTAAAACATCTTCATGCACTAGGAACTTGTAAAATCTTTAACATGCATTTATTTTTAATACATACAACTTCCTATATTCTTTCTCTCATCCTTTATTGCTCTCTATGGATTGATTATTTTTGAAACAGGCTGAAATATGGCATCCACCTTTAATCTCATACTGGTGTTTTTTTTCTTTCCAAAACTTTAAAAAAACATATATTAATCCTCATTCATTGTGGCCTATATTTTATTTATTCACTTCCTATCCCACCTTTATTATTTATTTTTATACACAATTTAACGTATCTAATACTCATTCCTCCTATTTTCTCCATAATAACAATCCTGTGAGGTGAATTGGGCTGAGAGAAATTGACTGGCCCAAACTTACCCAGTCAGCTTTCATGCTTAAGGTAGCACTAGAACTCACAGTCTCCCTATTTCTAGATTGGTGCCTTAACCATTAGACCAAACTAGCAGTACCCCAGCTTCAGATGTGTGAGGGAATGTCTAGCAGACTTTGGGAACATAGTGGAGGAAGCAGGAGCATTGCAAAAGAGACACTTCAGACCTAAAGAGTAGGGGAAGCCCATGAAAGAGCAATTATATAAACACCAGTTTAGTCCAGAAAAACAGAGAAGGTACGAAAGAAACTCAAGATGACCCTCCCTTGAGTCCTTTGCTCTCTTGTGGAAGGATCCTGTTACCTACTGTAAATCAAATTCTTATAGATCATGTGGCATCTTAGAACAGTTAGAACAATAAATCGGTGTAAAGACTTGCCTTTAGAAGTCGTGGGTGCTTCAGCGCTGGAAGATTTTTTCAGAAGAGATTTGGCAACCATTTGTTGAAATGGTATAGGACTTCCTGCCTGAGCAGAGGGCTGGACTAGAAGACCTCCAAGGTCCCTTCCAGCTTGTCATTCTGTTACCTATTTCCTGACCTGGTCTACATTGAAGTGTTGACAGTGGGGAATCTCACATTCCATCTGAGCTAAGAGACAACTGTTTGTCAGAAAACTATTTGAATTTACTTAATAGTTATGCAAATCCCTGTAATCATGTGAATCAATGTGAGTGATAGGAAGGAATAGGTTATCTGACACTTCATGTTAAAAAAGAAAGAAAAAAAGAAAAAGATTTCAATCTTTTTGTGATTTTCCACAGCAGAAGAGAAACAGGAGGTTAATATACAGTAAGTGCCAAATGTCTTCTTCTATTTGTCCTATCCAAGCAATACTTTGCTAATGAATATCTACTATTATTTTATGAATTTGGTGAAAAGTCCAGTGTAATACTCTGTTCCTTTTCTTTTGAGTAAATGTTGTTTATAATATACCAGTTTAGTGCAATAAGAATTCGCAAATTCCATTCTTTCTCATGCTCTTCCATTCTGTTTCTCCTTCCTAGTACAAAAGCTACAAGTACATCATGTACAACTTTTGGATATGAAGCAGCTTCTCCTCTGCTTCTTTCTCAATTACTGAATTGAAAATTCATTGCAATGCAACTTCACATGATACTGGAAACAAAAGTATTGATTCTACCCCAAAGATTCACACTGGAACATCCAGTACATTGGATGGTGAAATACCACAATTGGAAATCCATTCCTTCCATCTTGCTTAATGGTAAATTAAATAGTGAGATGACATTGCCACTATCAGTTCTGCCACTTCAGTCCTAAGGAGTAGTGGAATTGAAGGATAATGACATTGCGCAGAGACAAGGGTTGTAGAAAAAGAGATGGCTTGTGTCTTCTGCCAGAAAGAAACTTATTTACTCTAAGTTTTCTTACAAATCTAATCTAAATTCTGAGTAGGTGTTCTCAGTGCATCTACATAACATTATTTCATGAAACTTCCATCCTTTTACGTTTTAAAGATTAGTAAAAAAAAAAAAAAAGCAACCCAATCTTGCCAAGACAACTGGAGAGTGGGAAGGATAAATTATCACCAAGGATGTTTTTCATCATTTGTTCATGCAAATTTAGAATCTGAAGTAACTACATTTTAAAAAGTGGCCATTTTGTCTCACCTGTTGCTTTTTAAAAAATGCTCTATTCAGAGAATTTTGTAGCTGTTTCTTTTTTACATTATCTAGAAGCACTGACCATGTTTCCAGAAATGGGGAAAATATAATATGCTGATATAAATGAAGTAACCATATGAGCGACCCAAGATGTTGTAATAGCACTACTGAGCTTTTAGATTAGTGGTTCCCAAAATGGGTGGTACCACTCCCTGGGGATGGTGGGATGCCTTAGGGGGGCACTAAGAGGCAAGGGGGCTGGCAGAGGGGTCAGCTCCAGAGTGGTGCTACAGTCAATGGGTGAACCTGCAGGGCTGGCACTTCAAACACCCCCCTCCTCTTCTTAGCATCCCCAAGAGGGCCAGCAGAGGGGCGCTAAGAGGTGGCGGGGGGCAGCACATCGAACACGGCTTTGGCAGCACGTAACATGCCACCACTTCCACATTGGAGGCACCAGCTCCAGAGCAGTGCATGTCAATGGGTGAAACTGCAGGGCCGGCCGGCACCTCAAACGTCCCCTGCCACCTCTTAGTGCCCCTCTGCCGACTCCCTTGGGGACACTAAGAGGTGGCAGGGGGACATTTGAGATGCCGGCCCTGCAGGCTCACCCCACTGACTGTTGTACTACATCGGAACTGGTGCCTCGAATGCGGCAGCATGTTGGGAAAAGCCACCGCCACCGCTTTCCCAAAGTGCCACCGCTATCACATTCTGTCTGTCCGTCCATCTGTCCATCCATCCATCCATCCAAAAGTTCTGTCTGGTTGCCTGCCTGCCTGCCTTCCTACCTGTCTGTCTGTCTGTCTGTCTGTCTTTCTGTCTACTTACCTACCTATCTACCTATCCATACATCTAGCCAAAAGGTCTGTCTGACTTCCTGCCTACTGTCTGTCTGTCTGTCTGTCTATCTGTCTGTCTGTCTGTCTATCTATCCATCCATCCATCCATCCATCCATCCATCCATCCATCCACCCACCCACCCATGTTCGAAGCGCTGGCCCTACAGACACATCGGGAAAGTAGAGCAAAGCCAGTATGGGAGGGAGGGAAGGAGGGAGAGAGAGAGAGAGAGAGAGAGACATGATGCATCAGATTGAATGAGGCCTAGTTTAGACTGAGGCCCTTTTTCACATTGAAACATCTTTGCCAGCACATTAAAATTTCTTCAGCTTCCATTAAAGATTTTGTGGATGAAACATGGTCAGGACTATCAGGAAGCTCTCATGTTTTGTTAAGGCTTTAAACAGGATCCATTGGACCAGATCTCCNATTGGACTAGAATAGATATCTCATTATCTTTCTCCTCCCTCCTTCTTTATTTCTTTTTCTTTCTGTCCCTTCCTTCTCTCTTTCTCTCTCTCTTTCTTTTCTCTCTCTCTTTCCCTCTTTCAGGCTCACCCTTTTAGATCAGGGGTCGCCAAACATTTGGACCTCAGGGACCACCAAACTCATAATTTTAAATCCCAGAGACCACTAATATTGAATTTTGACTGACAGTGGCTTTCTGGCACTGGTGGGAGAGAGAGAGAGAGAGAGAGATCTGATCCAACCTCTCTTTCTCCCTCTCTCTCTCACACACAGGCAAAAACAAGTCAGGTAGCTCTGGGGAGGCCAGTCATAAATTAGAACACTTGCTAAACAACTGGCCATTAAGTGTATTTGGTTTGCCAGTTACCTGGCCATGCCCACCCAGTCACATGACCAGGCCACATCCACAGAAATTTGAATCTCACCCCTGGGTGGGGGGCACCGAGGATGAATTTGTAGCACCAAGGGGGTGGTGGACTTAAAAAATCAAATCCTCACTGACCAGCTACAGCTGCATGCTTTCCCCACCTGAAGCATCAGCCAAATCCCTCATGGATGGCTGCTCAGAGCAATCAGTTCAGCTTCTGACATGCCAGGAACTGATTCATCCTCCCCCAAACTGACATCCAAAGAAGTATCTGTGGAATCATCTGGAAGAGTCATCAAAACATGAGAGGACCATGTTGTCAGGCAGACTCCAGAGCCTCCAAAAGTTGTGTAAGAATGAGGAATGCCTTTGCATCATTTTCAGAGGCTGCGGAGGCTATGGAAGAGCATTCTCCAAGACTTCTTTGGAGCAGCCCTGGGGATCTTTCAACAGAAGGACAACACTGCCTGAAGTTAAAGGGCACTTGGCAGATTCTGGGGAGTGCTGAATCATGGGGAAATCATGCCATTCCCCAAGGCTTGCATAACTTGGAGAATGGCACAAGGCAGCCTTTTTGAGTGGTATCTATGGTACTTGGGCTGAAGTCAAGGCCTAAGCCTCTATTTCAGGCCCAGCCTTGGTGCTGGTGCTGAGGGCTGCTGTTCAAGGTGGATGTTCAAGGTGGCCTGGATTTGGGAGGCGATAGAGAATTGTTCTTTTTTTTTTTCAGGCATAGGAGTGACATGCCAGCAGTCAAATTAGGCATTTTTTGACATTCCAAGCCCAAAGAGTTTACCATCATTTACCTATCTTCTAAGGAGCATCTCACCTGGCATCTCTCTCTCCAACACTTTCTGGCAAATTAAAGAGGGGAAAAAATCAAATTAATTACACAACCTTTCTAATACTGAGGTGTGTCTTAAGAGAATCAGGCCTTTCTTCTCTTCCCCTTTTGGGGCGACAGACCAATCCTTCGTGTTATAAATAAAATAACTTATCTTTTAAAGAAAAGAGAATGTAAAAATTCTTATGTCTTATAAGAGACATCTTTAAAGACATTAAAGACAATGTCTTTAAAGGGTCTCCCATAAAAGAATACATCTTAATCTGATAGAGCAGGGCTGCCAAACTCACGACCATGGGCTGGATGCATCACGTGCTGGCCACGCCCATCCTAGTTTAGTGAAGGAGGGGAAAGTCTCGATATAGCATGTGATGCCTCCATGACGACATGAGTTTGACACCCCTGGGATACAGGATAGATGACACTTGCTTCTATTTCTATTTAGAAGCCATTTTTTCTGTAAAGGGAGTCAAAACTACCTAAATACCTTCATGCACAGAAACAATAAACACCTGAGACTATAAATTAAACTAAAAACACAATCAAAATATTGTAATTGTATAAAATATTTGTGCCTAAGCTTGTTCCCTGTTTTCTAAGGTGGCCTGATACCTGAAACTAAATTCCCTTCCTCCAGTCTGTGGAGGATGTAGATGGCAAGCTTTTTTTTTAAAGCTCATGAATGCTGTTCCATAGCCTCTTGCTTCAACCTCTTCCTTCTCCCCTCACCCATCCCCAGACCTGATTTTCTTTTTTGAAAAGGGAAGGGAAAATGTCATTCTACCTGTAGAAGGAGTTCTCTCCTGTTGCTATGTTCTAAAATAAACATATCTTCTCAGGAAGATTTTACTTGAGCAAAGAAGAATATGAATTCCTTCTCTGGGAAACAACTGTTTTTCTTGTGAATCCCAGGTGCATGTCAGAACAAATCTTTAATTTAACAAGGGGATTAAAAAATCCCTAATGGATGGCTGAATGTTTTACGGACTAATGCCTAAGAGGAAATATTTGTCCCCTGAGGCTATTTTTTTTTATATTTACTTATCTGCAGTGACTCTGTGTGTGATTGTGAGTGTATGTGCATTCATTTACATTAGTCAGCGTAGTATAGTGTTTAAGAGACTGGTTGGACGGGCAGATCCAAGTCCAATTTCAGCCACAGAAGCTGCCTGAGTGACTCTGGTCCAGTCACTTGCTCTCAGCCCAACCTACTTCACAAGGTTCTTGCTGTCGGGAGAAATGGGAGGAGAGAGCACTTTGTGTTCCTGAACAAAAGATAAGATTCCAGTGTAACAAATACATAAGTATTATACAGGATTTTGGTTGCAACCTTTTAATTTTCTTTGGTCAAGGATAACAAAAAGGAGATTATGTATAGAATTTATAAGTTACATATCAGAGAATGTAAATATTAGAAGAGGCCTTGGAAATCATCCAGTGGTTTTCAACCTTTTCTTCACCATGAAACCGCTTTAAATATCTTTTGTGAGCTTGGCCACAGACCTCCATGAAAGAGATCTAAAACAAGATTGATTGATGATATCAGTGTGAATTGTGAGCCCAATTGGCAGAAGAAAGCTCAGGATTATATAGGTTGGAAACATGCAGAAGAAGCCTTCATCCTGCAGTGGATCAACAATGGCTAAAATGATGATTTCTTCAAAGCTTTGCAGACCCCCTGTGATAACATCATGGACATCCAGGGGTCTGTGGACCACTGACTGAGAGCCACTGATTTAGTCTAACCATCTGCCCAATGCAGGAATCCTTTGCAGAGTTTGTAAATTGTGTGTGTACTATACACACCCCTAGAAAGTGATCTAGACTGCAAATGTCAAGGCTACTAAGTGAAGACACATGAAATTTATAGCTCTGACCTGCTAATGCAACATTCATTACAATTTACAAGGAAATGTTTATTTCTACTCAAATTAGTTCAAATCTAGGTATTAAAAGAATAAGGCTTTGGAAAACTGTTGGCATTATTATTCAGATTTTCAATGAGAAGATTGGGAGCTTCTGCTGGACTAGATTTCAGTTAAAGGAGTGTGCAAATGCATAAGCAAATTAAGCCTTACACACTGAATGTACAATAATTTTATAATTTAGAAAGCTGTTTGCCAGTGGCAATCACAAACAAAAGTGGTAGAGGTTTTTATAAGAAAAAAAATGTGGCTATCAGTCAAAATCATTCTCACAAAAAGTCTCAAAAATCTGAGATTTTGCATCTATTAAAAAGGTACCATATTATGCAGATCAGCCTTTCCCTTCTCATTCATTATAAAATAGCAGCAATTCTAGAATGTAATACTAAAACATACACACATATATAAATGGAGTACTCATATGAATATAGCCATAGAATTAATATCTTGCTTGATGAGCTTCTCCCACCTTTGCAAACTGATAAGCTACTACTGGGATCACTCCAAGTAAGAGAAAGCAGAATTACTCTTCCTTTATATTTCTAATCCACAAACTAAATCCCAGTTTTAACCATAGATCAATAGTTTCTGCTATAAAATAACATATATCTTTTATGGCATGCAATTCCAAAACATTCATGGACTGCATGGATACCTGCTCCCAGTTTTCATGAGAAGCCCACAGAGTTCTGTTGACAGTTGCTATCAAACTGGAGCATCCTTCTTTGCCATGACATTTGGCAACATAAAAACTGCCATCTGCCAGGTCACTTGATAGTGTGCCAAGCTTAGCTGCTACAATTTAGTGGCAAACTCACTTTATGGAGAGGGATTGCCTTGCAATATCTATGCTTGCTTTTGTGGAAGGACAGTCTTGTAGTGATGAGCATGGACCCTTCCTTTTCTTTGTTGCTTCCCCACCTCTAGGAATTTAAGGCAACTTTATTTATTTATTTATTGTTTGTTTATTTGTTTATTTATTTGATTTTTCAATTGCTTACAAGATAATAGGCATAATTATAAACATAGTTATGAATACATGAAATGGAAACATGTAAGAAAAATAAAAAGAATCAATAGGACAAGGACAGTAGGCACATTGGTGCACTTATGCACGCCCCCTACAGACTTCTTAGGAAAGGGTGAGGTCAATAGTAGACAGTTTATGGTTAAAGTTTTTGAGATTTGGGGAGATAGAGTATTCCAGATATTGACCACACTGTTGCTGAAGTCGCATTTCCTGCAATCAAGTTTAATATGGTTAACCTTGAGTTTGTATCTATTGTGTGCTCTTGTATTGTTATGGTTAAAGCTGAAGTATTCATTGACAGATAGGACATTTTTCAAAATAAAAAGGGGGTTGGCCCCCAAAATTTTGGGGGGGGGGGGGAGGGTGGACATCCAGTCCAACTTGGTCTTGCAACTGGAGGGTTTATTCTATCATCCCACAGGGTATCCTTCCATCCCCAAGCCTATCTTCAAACCGCCATCCCCAACAAGCTCATCTTTAAACCCATCCACAAGGTATCCCTCTCCATACCCAGCAGGGTTATCCCTTCCAAAAAATTCCCACAGCTATCTTACCCATCCCACAGCTATCTTACCATCCCCAAGCTATCTTTAACCCATCCCACAGGTATCGCCTTCCCATCCCCACAGGTAACCCCTGCCCATCCCACAGCTACCTTAACCCATCCCCAAGCATGCAAAAGGCCTAAACCATTTTCTATAAAGAAAGATAAAATTTATTAATAACAAACTGTAAAAAGGCAAAATGACCCAAGGTCTTAGTGTCCCAAATAAAGTCCACCAAATATCCAGGCACCAGTCTCCTGGCACTCCTCTTGGTCACTCGGAGGTTGGGGGTGGGGGTTTGGGCCCCCAAAATTCTAAAATAAGGTTTTTTGGTTTTAAGGGTTGGGGGGGCAGGTGGGCCCCTGGTTGGGGAAAAGGTGGGGTGCTTTGGGCCTTGCCAAAGTGGGGGGGGCTGGGTCTGAGGTGTTTGTTGGAGTGCCCCTGGCCGCCGAGAGGACAACAGGGGAACGGTGTAGTTTGAGGAAGGTCTCGAGAGCTTGGCTCAGCCCCGTGATGCTGAGAGGTCCTTCATCGCATCCATGGGGTTTTTTGTTTCTCAAAGCCCAAAGTACTGAGGAAACCAAAGAAAAATGGTACTGAAGGGCCGGGCCCTTTGTTTTTTCCCTGTGGGGACAAGGAAGGAGTAGGGGTAGTGGGGCTGCCTGGTCTCTGCAGCGGGGTCAGGACTGGCCCGTGGGTTGGCATCATTTGGCATGGGCTGGGCATTCGCTTGTCGTGGGTGTCCGCCCGATGCTGTGCTGTATGTGGAAGGGCTGCTGTCTGTGCTGCACTGGGAAAAACCCTTCCGGGGTTTAGCCTGTAAGCCCTGGTAGGTGAGGGGCTTGGTGGGGAAGCCCTGGTATAGGGAGGGACATCACCTGGGGTTGGAAGGAAAGCAGACCTTTTGAAAAATTGGGGGGTGGGGGGGAAGCCCCAGAAAGGGGGGTTTTTTTTTTCAACCTGGGAAATTTTTTTTCCCTCCTTGGGAAAAAAAAAAAAAAGGGGGTTTTTTGTTAAGCAGCGTGATGATCCTCTCCTTCACCACCTGGTAACTTGGGGATCCGCCCAATCTTCCCTTGAGGGGTCTGGGGTTGACGGTAATTTGAGGAAGGGCTTTTGGTTTTGGAGAGGAGGGGAATTCGATTGGGACCAAGCTGAGAGAGGAGACCTATTGCTGGTGCGGATGGTGTCCCTGATCTCCCAACCCAGGAAAACCAATTGGTTGGGGCCTGGGTTTGGGGCCGCCCCTTCCCCCCCCCCTTTGCACCACCGTCCCTTGACTCCCTCTGCCTTTAAAACTGTGGAGGGCGGAGGTGTGGTGGATGCGGCTTCGGCAAAAGCCGGTTTGGGAACCCCTTCCAATGTTCCCTCCTCTCTCCACCGCAACCAGGGGAGTCCCCTCATTTTGCTTCCTCAACCACACTTTTTCACAAAAAAAAAAACCTGCCGGGGGTTCCTTCCCCACTGTGGGCACGCTCCAACAAGAAACCTGGCTGGAGACAGGACTGACTCGTTGCTGGAAGAGGACTGGGTCGCAGCAGGCTGCCCAGAGAGAGTGGGTAGAACAGATGGGCTGTGGTGCTCTCGTGGCGGACCTCACTCTCCAAGGAAAGCTGCAACTTGGCCATTACATAAGTTCTCGTCCTGTCAGTCATCTTAAACGCGGCCTGGCCAGATTTTTTTTGAGGTGCAGCTTTCCTGTACCAGGTGTGCCATGTGCTCCAACCAGCCCCGAAGGAGCACAATCAGGTGTGTAGCCCAGACTCTTCCGCCCTCTAGTCTTAAGGGCAAGCCGCCCTTCCCCTTCTTGGTGTTCCCCTGTACAGCCGGTGGCCCCCCCTTATCCCCCCGCCCAACCAAAAGAAAAAAAATTTAGTTTTCCATTTTCCTCCCCTCCCCCCCCTTCCAAAGGCCCAACCTCCACCCAGCCAAAACCCTCAATCCTCGTGTTCCTCTCAATGCAGCAATTGCCCGTCCTCTTCCGTCCCTGCAATATGCCTTTTTCCTCCCTTTTGGCAGGACCAGGATGGGCACTCAATCAGAGGGGCTCCCAGGTGATAGGGGCTTGCTCCTCCACACTAGGCAAGCAGCAGCAGCAATCACCCAAGCAAGGATCATATGCAGCAAGCAGCAACAGGATCATATCAGCAGCAGGCAGCAGGATCAGCCAGCAAGCAGCGCAGCAGCAGCAAGAACCAGGATCAGCAGCAACAGCAGAGTAAAGCACCCAGCCAGCAGGGTCAAGCAAGACCAGAGCACGAGCAGAGACGCCAGGAGGCCAAGAGTCCAGGACCAGGAGGCATGAGCGGAACAGAGCACGAGCAAACGAGCCAGGAACCAGGCAGGAAAACCAGCCAAAGGACCCAAAAGAGAAAAGCGCTTTCCCAAGCAAAAAGAGGTTACGCAAGCAAGAAACCCCACCAACTGCCCCAGGAGCAGCTAAGCAGAACTCCAGCAAATAGAATAGCGAGCCCAAGCCAGCCAAAGCCCCAGCAGAAAGATGAGTCAGGGCCCCAGGGGGGGCGGGAGGGTGGCCCTGTCCCCCTCTTGCCCAGGGATGAACGGCAAGGTTTCCTGAGGCTTTGCCCTTCTTTTCTTTTTCCCAAAATGGTTTTTTGTTGGGGGGTTTGCCCCCTTGGGACTGGCAAAAAAAAAGGGAAGGCCTTGTGGGAAGGCTGGCCAGGGCCACCAAGGTGCAGGAGGCATGGGCACCAAAAGCTGCAGGAAAGGCCCTGGCACCAAGGCTGGCAGGAAGCCCTGGCAGGAAGCCTGTTAGGAAAGCCTGGCAGGAAGGCTGGCAGGCAAGCAGGCACCAAGGCCTGGCAGACAGACTGGCTGGCAGGGAGGTGGAAGGCAAGGCTGCCCCAGGACGGCGCCCTGGGGCAAAAGGGAGGCTGGGAAAGGGAGGGCTTGCCCAGTGAGGCTTGGCAAGAGGAGAGCTCGAAGGCAAGGCCCTGGCCAGCAAGGCTGGAAGGGAAGGCTTGGAAGGCAGGGCTGCCAGCAAGGTTGGGCACAAAAAGGAAAAGGCCCTGCCCCCCCCCCCCAAAGAGAGGGCCAAGGGGTTTGGGGGGGAAGGCCCAGGCTTTGGAAAAAAGGGCCAAAAGGGCCCCCTGGAAAAGGGGGTGGGGGCCCTTGGGGCCCCCCAGGAGGGCCCCCCCTTGGGGAAAGGGCCCCAGGCCCTTTGGCCCCCAAAGGGGGGAAGGGGACCTGGCAAAAAGCAAAGGGCCCCTGGGGCCCCCAAAAGAAAAAAAAAAGGGGGGAACTGGGGAAAAGGGCCCCCCAACATGCCAGGCAAGAACTGGAGGTACTGAAACAGCAGCAGTCTTCCTCGGATGCTGGCCCATGCGTGCGAGCTGCTTCCCTTATATCCGGGGTGTTGCGCAAATAAAATTCCCACCCGCATTCGCAAATTAACTCCAGGCATCCGTTTCTGCTTCCGCTGTGCATCTGGCTAGGCTTTTCCGCTCTGCAATCCCGATCTTATCCGCTGTGGCAATCCGTTCTGCGTCCATTTTTTTCCGTTCGCGCGTACCGCTTTGCTGAGACCCACCGAAGCCTCAATCCGTCTATGAGCTCCCATCTCGCTGGGCTTCCCCGTTCCGCATCCGCTTTGCATCCGCTGCGTCCCCGAAGCCCGTTCCGTGTTATCCGCTTCAATTAATGCAAATTTTTTCAACACGCCTTTTTGAGCGCGGAAACAACGGATGCACATTTTTTCCCCCTTTTCCTCTTTTTCCCGTTTTGTTGGGGGTTTCCCCTTTTTTTTCCATTTGTTTTGGGGGGCCCCCAAGGTTGGGGTTGACAAAACGGCCCCCCTTAAAAAATTAAAATTTCTTTTTTTCCAACCAAATCTGAAAAAAAATTTTAAAGTTTTTTTAAAGCTTTTTAAAAAAGTTGCCCTGGCCAACCTTGGCCCCCCTGGGTTTTTTGAGGGAAAACTGCTTAATGGGAGTTTTAATTTTGGGGGCCCCTTTTGCCCACAGTCCTTCAGTCTGTCGTTATGTTGGTGGGCGGGGAATGATGCTTCACTCTTTTCCCTGGATGGTTGTAAGCTGTTTTTTTTCCCCAAAGAAAAAAATCCCTTTTTGGGGGGGGGTTTTTTTTGGAAAGGGTGCAGTTTGGGGGGGGAAAAGTGGAGTGGAGTGTTATTGGGCTTTGCTTCTTTCCTTCAAACAATAACTACTATTGAACTTACTGGATTTAATTATTCTCCTCCTCTACTGTCCACTCACTGTGAGCGATACTTTTCCCCAGAAAAAAAAAAACCTGCTTTCCTTCCTTATGCCCCCCCTGAAAAACCTTTTCCCTTTCGCTTTTTCCCCCTTTTTGGGGCCGCCCTTCTTTTTCCCCCCATATTAACCCCAGAAAAAATCTTTCACCCTCCCACAGCCCCCAAACACCTGAAAAAGGAAAAAAAAACCTTCAGGTTTTTATTTAAAATAGCCCATCTTTTTTCCTTTTTTGTCATTTGGAAAAACTTTTTCAAAAAATGTTTGGGTGGGGGGGGGAATTCCCCCTTTAAGGTTTGCCTCCTTTTTCAAAAAGTTTTCCCTTTTCCCAGCAAAGCAAATAGAACAATCTACATAGATTTCTTTTAAAGCATTTGAATTCAATGGTACACAACAACTACTCCTAAAACTAAATCTTATGGTAATCTCTGGGACACCTGCATAACTAGACAGAAGCCGTTCCTTTCAAACAGACAAGAAAATGGTCCCAAATTGGGAGCGTCTCAAATTCTGTACCTGTCCAACCAGTGGTGTCCCCCCAAGGCAGTGTTCCCCCCTAAGGACGCAACTTCTTTTCAATAACTCTACAATAAATGGACCTTCTGGTGGATCATATTAAGACCACTGTTGTTCTCTTCGCTGGTGATGTAAAAGCTATTCACACCCAGACGATACTGCTACCCTTCAAAAAGACCTTGACTATGTATCAGAATGGTTAAGCAAATGGCAACTTCAAATCTCAACAAATAAATGCTCTGTCTACAATATTGGCCAAAAAAAAATCAGAAAATAAAATAACAACTGAATAGTCAAAACTGTTGAATGAATCCAAACCTCTGCCAGGAATCTTGGGAAGTAACTCATTTCAAATGACCAAAAGTGCTAGAAGCTCACTGTAACTACATAGCCAAAAAAGGCATTAAGAAAAAGTTTTTAACTTAAATCCCCTATTTGGTTAAAGCCTTTTTTTTTTCCTTTCCTGGTAAAAAAATAAAATCAAACCTAACTTAAAAACTTAAGAAAAAAAAAAAAAAGGGCCCATACAAAACCATTTTGGCTTAGAAAAAAAACCCCCCCCCCAAATTTTAAACTTTCAAATTACAGCTCCATCAGTCCCTGAAACCCACATCTACGTATCTGATATTAATAAAGGTTGGAGAAAAGTCCAGGAAATATTTCACAAGAAGAGTTCCCACTCTTCTACTCATTGCAAGAATAACCTTATGCCACCAGACTCGAAAATTCCTAGACTTAGAAAACCAAGAACTACAAAGACCGCCTTTGGGTCTGATCTAAGTATGGTTATATAGAATGATTACATTGCAATGTC
>BHFT01032334.1:0-52052 GCA_004320025.1 Laticauda laticaudata
GTGGATATTTTTGCTGTTGTGCAGAATGCTGTTTTAATGTTGTGTTTTTGGAGGATCTTGCTGATTTTGTCTGTAGTGGCCTTTTATATATGGGAGGAGGTTTGCCATTCTCCTTGTTCTCTATCTTGGATTTTGGTTAGGGTTGTTTTTGGATTAGGTGGGTAATTTTCATTTGCTTTGGAATCCATTGGCGTTAGTACATTAGTGGAGAGTATGCAGTTCGGTTTTTAGGTTATTGTTGTCAGGTAAGCATTTGTTCTGGAGATTGAGTGTTTCGGCTCGTAATTGATCTGGGCTGGGGTGGTGGTGTAGAGTGCGTTATAATAGTGGTTTGTAATGTGTTTTCTTCTGATAATTGGTGTTTGTGTCCTAGGAGCCATTCGATTTTTTGTATTACTAAGACATTCCAGGAAAGGTAAGTGATTGTACTTCTGTTTCCATGGTGATTGTATTTTTGGGGTGTAGCTTTTTGAGCGTGTGTGGGAAGAAGTTGTTTCAGTTTTTCTTCCCGTGTGGCCAGATTATGAAGGTGTCATCTGCGTAATCTGAGCGCAGAGTTTGGAGGTTTGTGATCACATTTTTTCTAAAGCTTGTGTTTCAAAGTGTGTCATTAGAGGTTTGTGATGACCTCGAAGTGGAGTTCTTCTTTGTGTATTTGGGGAGACCATAAAAGGAACTCCACATAGACCAACAGTCCCAGCTCCATAGGCTCACCTCTACAAAACCTAGCCCAAATTTCTCGCCAACCAAACTACAGCCCTATGCAGAATCCATCAACTCACATGTAAGAAACTCATTCAGTCTATCGAGAATATAAAGAAACAAAACTTACAACCCAGCGACCTACTAGTGAGCTCGATGTCATATCCCTCTTCACCCAAGTGCGTATGGAAGAACCTTTACAGCCATCCAAAACAAATGACAACCCCCCCAAGCATATCCTAGACCACTGCCTATTCCAATACGCTACTTCACTTACACTGGAAAAAAAATACAAACAAATAGAAGGAGCACCCATGGGATCACCGCGTCTCACCTGTCATCGCAAACCTCTACATGGAACACTTTTGAAAGTGTGGAGCCATAGAATGGGAAGCACGTGGCCTGCAAAGCTCCGCCACGGCGGCCCCCACCCCAACTCAGGGTCGCAATTATCACAATTCTACAAGGGCTTCTTCAGCATCATCCTCTTCGCATGGCTTGATGCTGATTACAATTCATGTACATCAATGCTTCAGCAGATGGTCAGCTTCAGATGCCCAGATATACAACGCCAGTGACCTCAAGGAGGCTGGAACGCAACCTCATCATGGGCTTCCAGATCCAGACCCCTCTACCCAACGACACGCTAGATGTGCGCCTTACTTCATCGTCTGGGGGATGACGCCTTCTCCCTCAGAACGCTACTCATGAAAGCCCTACACTTCAGATGCTCACCCGTGAAGAGAGATCTTCAACTACAGGCTGTCAGGCAAGATGGGTGGTGGAGAACGCCTTTGGCATCTGGCAACGAGGTTCCAGGTACTTTCTCACCACCCATGCAGCATCGCAGAAGGTTGAGGGAAGCATTGTGGAAGCTTGCTGCATCCTGCCACAATCTCATTGCGCACCCGCTACCAGTCTCTTGCAGAACAGGCTCGTGGACTGCCAACAGGCAATGGGGACATGGAGCCTGTCGTGAAATGGATGGCAAGGGCGAAACCTGATAGATACTGTGGATGTGCAAGGCCCCAACAGAGCTTCACGTGAAGGGAAGAAGCAGCGCAACCGCCTGAAACACTGGTGCAACTCCCCAGCTGGAGCAGTGGCATGTGGCAAGACACGGATGGTATATGCTTAATTGGATGTTTCCTTCAGCCTGTCTCATCACACTTATGAGATTGTCCATGTATATTGAGTGGCCCTACAATGAACAGGGCATTTAATAAAGAGTTGTGTGTTTATGTTGAAAATGTGGTGGTTGATGCATGATTAAATTGTTATTGATAATAAAGGGCCATAGGTGTGGCACCTGGAGGGTGGACCATTACCAGTCCCACTATGCTTGCACTTTAGGCTTATCTATCCCACAGCTATTCCCATCCCACATGCTATTACCCTCCCACAGGTATCCCTGGCCCATTCCCACTATCCTTACCCCATCCCACAGCGTCATCCCATGACTATCCTTACCCATCCCACAGCTATTCATCCCACAGCTATCCTTATCCATCCCACAGCTTTCTATACCCCATCCCACACATGCAAAGGCTTAAACCATTTCTAAAAGTTTCCACCAAGACTTTATAAGTAAAGAACTGAACCAAGGTGTGTGAAGCAAAGATAAAGCCTTTATTAATAACAAACTGTGGACTTGATTAAAAAAGCAAAGGAACCAAGAGAAAAGTTTCCCAAGCAAAGATAAGTCAACCGGTAATAACCCCAGTCTCTGCGCACTGTTCTCAGTCCTCTAAGGAATGCCGCATGGTCTCAGGGTTAAGGGCCAGGGACTGTGGAGGTGGCAGTGGCTGAGTGATGTCTGAGGCACCCATCTGGGGTGCCTGCCCTTGAGGATGACAACAGGAGATGGTGTGTGCAGGAACCAGCTCTCAGAGAGCTGGCTCAGCCCGTGATGTTGACGAGGCCCTTCCTCCAGGACATGGGATGTCAGTCCAACACTGATGCAGGATGTTCTGAGGGCCGGGCTTTCGCTTGTGCAGGTGGAGGAACAAGGAGTATAGTGGGTGCTGTCTGGTCTGCAGCTAAGCGAGGGAGTGCGTCCGGTGTGCATCTTGTGACGCTCGGGTGGCATTGTGGTGTCGGTGGCATCTGTGGCAGCGAGGAACCTGGTGCCTGGACTGGGACAGGCTGCGCTGTGTGCTGCGAACGTCCTGGTATCCGTAGCCTTGGTAGGTTGAGGGCTGTTTGAAAGCCTTGGAAGGGCTTGACATCACCTGGGATGAGGAGAGACCGGACTGGGTGGAGTCGGTTCAGCTGGCTGGAGGGTGGTGCAAGAAGACCTGTGATTCCTCTCCTTGATCACCTGGTATGGGATTCGGCAGTTCCATCGAGGGTCTGGTTCACGTAGATGAGGAAGGGCTTCTGTTTGCAGGATGGATCTCAAACATGTACGAGCTGAGAGAGGAGATCTACGGCTGCTCTGGAGGTGTCCTTGAATCTCCCAATAGGACACGTGTGCTCCGTCCCTCTGGGTCTGCCTCTCTCCTGCTTTCTGTGGAGGTGGAGCTGGGGGTGGGTTGTCTCTGGTGGCCGCGGCCTCCACTTGCTCCATCTGCGTCAGGGGCATTCTCCATGTGCTCTGGCAGCGGGTTGCAGCTGTTCGGGGGGGTCTCCATCATGGGGCACTCCAAAGTACCTGCCTGGACACAGGAGCTGACTCTTGGCCAGAAGAGGACTGGCTGTCTGTGGGGCTGCCTGAGAGAAGAGGGTTGACAGAGGGGCTGCTCCTCGGGGTGGATCTCACCCTCAAGAAGCTGCACTGGCCATCATGGTAGGTTCTCCTCTGTCCGTCAGCTTGACTGCGGCCTGGCCAGATTTCTTGAGGTGCAGCTTTCCGCGTAACCAGGTGTGCAGTGCTTCCACCAGCCAAGGAGCACGTCCGAAGTGTAAGCCCAGGCTCTCTGGCCTTCTCTCTCCCAAGCCCTGCTTCCGTTTTGATGTTCTGATAGAGCCTGTGTCCCTTCCACCATAGATACTCGTTCTCGCCCCAGCCATTCGAGACCTTCCTCCTCATGCTTCCTCTGCAATGGAGTTACTGTCTCCTCTCCCCTTTTTCACGCGATTGCCTCTTCCCTCTGCAGGCCTTCTGGGCCCTCATCAGCAGGCTTTGAGGGCCTAGGGGATGGTCCAAAACACCACCACCACCACCAGCAGCAGCAGCACAGTAGCACCAGCAGCAGAGTCTGCACAAGCAGAAGCAACCAGGCACCAGCTGCCACACAAACAAACACACAGCAGTAGCACAAGCAGCAGCAGACACCAGCAGGACCAGAGCAGGCACCAGCAGAGCAGCACCAGCAGAAGCACCAGCAGCAGAAGCCCCAGCAGAAGCAGAGTCAGCGCCAGGGGTGGGATGGTGCTCGCTGTCTTTTCTTGCCAGGCTGGCAGCAGATGGCAACAGGCTTCGCTCTTCTCCCCATGGTTGGTGGCTTGAAGAATGTGTTGGCTAGCAGGTCTTAGTCCTCTGAATCGTGACCTTCTTGCGAACTGGCTTCCCCTTTTATACCCACGGGGCTACGGCCCAATGCATCCTCCCGCATGCGCAGTGAACGCTTTGCATCCGCTAGGCATCCGCTTAAGGCATCTGTTGATGCATCCGCATCATCTGCTCCACATCCGCTCCGCTCTGCTAGGCATCCGCTTCGCTGCTCCCCAGAAGCCCTGCGGATGTGTCATCCACTTCCATACGCGAGGCTTCCGTTGAGCATCCGCTTAACATCCTCGCTACGTCCTCCCAGATCCGTTCCTTTCGCTTGTTGTCCGCTCTGTTTATGCAAATTTGGGCACTTTTGAGAGCGGATAACAACGGATGGAAAATTTGCTTGTCCGCTGTGTCCTTTTTACATACGTTTTGCATCTGTTGGCCAATGTGACCTAGCCTTTAGCTTTGCCTGATTAGAAAGTAGAAATAATGACACATGCACACCCTCATCTTTTGCTGGGGTGGGGGGTCAAAAGAAGACTACCAAAACAGTTTGGATAAGAACCTGCTGTTTACAGTCTGCATTCTTTGAATCTCAGCACTTAATTTCATTCATTTCAGGACCGCCTGTAGAAATGCAATTGATGTCTTCCCAGTGTCCTTTTATTTGCTTCATTTTTTAATTCTGAACAGTGGTTATAGGGTATTATCAAGGGGAATTGTTCTCTGAAAGTTAAAATAAAGGGTCAAGGTTATCCATAGGGAGGAGTGAAAAAGTCAAGATGGCAGTCATAATGGTGTGATCAGACCCTTTTGTGCATTAAAAGTACACATGGCTTCAATTGTACAGCTATGGCCATCTTGATTCTCTTCCCTGTGGACATTGCAAAAAACAAGTTTTTTGAGAGTGAAAGGCTTCATAAATCTATCCAAGTGCTTACAATTTGCACTGTGATGATTTAATTACATATTACTTCCACAGCTGTCTTTTCAAAATTTCAGTCACAGGATGTTAACAACCACCCCTTGATAACCCTAACGATACTAAAATATTCATCTGCTGGAGAGCCACCAGAAAAACATCATTCTTGCCTTTATAGGTGAGTTATGCACGTTGGTGGGTGACTTGGCGTGCATTAACCGCCCAGGGGAGCAGTATCTGTTCCTATCTCTTTTCCTGCTGCACCTGTAGACGAAAAGGAAATTGCGGCGTGCACATACATCTCCGCCCCTGAAAGCCTTTCCGAGCTCCCGGCGTGACTAGACTGTCAAAACCAACCCGGCTTTGTTTTCGAGAGCAGCAGGGATGGCTGGGGAATCGCGGCGCGGCGCGGGGATGCTGCGGGAACACCAGTTCCTGGGCTCGCGGCTTGAGCAGACGGCGCAGGCCGTGCGAGGAAGCCTGTGAACCCGAGCTGGGCGCGCTAATGCCGCTGTGGCAAAGAGCGAAAGTGATTCGGGGTCGCGCCTCGGGTATTGGGGAGGTGAGGGTGGGGGGAAGAGTTCCGGAAATGCAGGAAGCAGAAAAAAGGCAGTTGAGGGATGAGTGTGCCAAACGCTCGGATCGGAGGCTGGAATGGGATGGAGAGAGGATAGCTGAGCCGCAGCTGGAGGGGGGAGAGGTGGTTTTTTTTTGNGGGAGAGGTGGTTTTTTTTTTGGGGGGGGTGTAAAGACCAGGCGCACGCGTCGGGGCGTGGGAAACCCCCCACGCTGCCTCCCCGCGCGAGGAGTTGCAGGCGACGGAGGCAACTGATTCGGAGGCAGCCCCCGAACGAGCGCAACCATGGAAACGGAACTGGGTATCTCATAGTAACCTGTAAGAGGAGCGGGATTGACACCGATCCGTCCATCTCCGACGGATGCGCTGCTTCCTGTGTTAGCGCCCGGTCAGCCAGGGACCTCCACGCGAGGAAGGGAAGCCGTTGCCCTAAAAGGAATCTGTGTGCGCCCACCCAAACCCGTCTGCGAGACTGCTGTCCCCGCCTCTGGCCTGTCAAACTCTCTCCGTGCGCGCCCCTCGCCAATTCCCTGCCTTCCCACAAGTTTTGGCACCAAACATTAAAAGCAGGATACGCGTTAAGCCGCGAAGTGACTAAGCCAAGTCTCACAGATTCTCACGACAATAACAACCCTCTCGCCGCCTTACGAGAACAATGCGTGTGCTTGCACTGGGTTGTGCCGAAACGGGGTGAGCAGGGCGGGTGATGTGTGGCGAGGCTGTTTCCGTCCTCTATTTACCTCCCAGACAGTTCTCGCTGTGGAAGGCAGCGTGGAAAACGAGGGTACTGGCTCCTGTTTTTTTCTCATCCTTCCAAAAGGTTTTCCAAAACGGTGAGAAGACCAGAAGAGTGCCAGCAGCCCCCTAAAAATTTAAAGCGCCTTTTTTTTTAAAAAGGGCGTCGACTTAAAAATAAAATAAAATAAAACAAGAGGGGAATCATAACTCCCTTTACTCCTCCCCCTCCTGTCACTCCCTCCCCCCCCTTAAAAAACACATCTCGCAAGTGTAAAAAAGGCAGCTTCCAGACCAAAGTGACCAAGCCGGCGGATTATTAAGTATTGTAGTAAGGTTGCTTGGAAGGAGATTGCCAGGCGCGCGCTTTCCTTTCCTTCACCAGCGCCCCCAACCCAACCAACATGAAGGAAAAGGCGATGATTAAAACTGCCAAAATGCAAGGCAACATGATGGTAAGTAGCCGGCGGCAGCGGCGGCATAACTCCGGGGCGCCTTTCCTCGGCGTTCGTTCTTTCCCGAGCAAGGACGCGCCTTATTAGCCTTCGCCATCAGAAAGGCGCGATCCGGACTGAGCGCGGCGTCGCCTCTGCGTGCGGAGCTCCCCGCGCCGATCTCAGTCGGGTTTACCGGCCCGCCCAGCGCAACTGGGACAAGCTTCGGCCGGTGGTCGCATGTGGCTGAGGCTGAGGAAGAGGGATGGATGGCGTGCAGGGATAAGTGACCTTAGAATCGGGACGCGCCCGGGCTCGCGCGCTGCCACCGCCCGCTGTCCCCTGCAATTTCCTGCCCTTTGCTCAGAGAAATAGCGGATTTGGCTAGGAGGAAGAAGGGGGAAGGGGTTCCGCGGTTAGTTGCAAGGGTAGTGGGGTGTTTGCAAAAAAGAAAGAAAACAAAGAAAAGGCGACGAAAAGTCTGGATTTGACCAGCCGGAAAAGCGGAGGGGCTGCACCTCTCCTAGCCAACTTTTATAACTTGCTCGCTGGCCTCCATGCATCCGGGCTGGATTGCTCAGACCCTCTGCCTCCTCTGCTTTCCTTTCCTAGGAACAACGGACCTCTTTTCTCCCCCCCTCCCTTTTTTGGGGGTGCATTTGTAAAAAACCAAAACAATAAAATATGCTGATCCCTCCCCCCCCCCCCCCCCNCCCAGGTAATACCGGATGCCATTTTGGAGGAAACATGTTTCTTTGGCCTTCTCGCTTTGGTCGCCGGCAAAGCCTTGGTGCGAACGCGCGTTTTGTGGAGGTCGTGGGGTGGGGGGTGGGGGAATATTTGCTTCTGCTTGGTATTATTGGGAGAAGCTGACCCAGCGATGGCGATTTGTGCGTTTGGGACTGAGCTTACAGAGAGCTCGGCGCGGAGTGGCACGTGATGGTGGGGGAAATGCCTTTTTTCAGAAAAATAATAATGTTCGCCGTCTGCACCCAGGACTTCTTAGCACCTGTTTGGTAGGTGATTTTGCACGCCTCTTGGGAGTCGTTTTTTATTTGAACTATAGGGAGGGAGCAACAGCTGACGCCTGTCACTCTTGAGATATATTTAAAAACAGCAACTCTCGTACCGTTCATTCTTTCACCCCGGCTTTATATGGGTGACTCATTGCCGCTTTCCTTTTCTGTCGGGAGGATCCACTGCTGGTTTTTGTCACAATTGAACTCCTTGCCCCTCCTCACCCTTTCTTGAATAAGGTGACCTATGAATTTAAGGGAAGGACCAGTCGAATAGCAACTTCTACAAGCAGTTTAAAAATGGAATTGTTGCTATCCAATATCTAGTTAAACCATCAAAGGGAGCATAAAATTAGTTGAATCCTCTGCACTTTCTCTGTTAGATGCTCTCCTAGAAGTTCATTGTCATTACAATATGGAAGGAAGTGAGGCCAAAATAACTATTTAGAGGCATATGGTATGGCTGGCCTTCAATTAATCTAATTGGTATGTACATTACATGTACATAGAACACTATGACCTATTTATCTTTTATAGATCTATTCTCTTAGATATAATAAATTGGTTTTGTTTCTTGCCTTTTATAAGAAAAACCCTCCATATTTTCTTTAGCCAGAACTTTTTAGCAAAGTTACTGTAAGTTTCTATAGCATAGAATAGATCCATAGATTAGGGAAAAGGGGAATATAAACTTTAGACATAGCTGTACAGTGAGAAACAAAGTAAAAGTTTGTTTGTCATTGAATTTGGTGCTAAAATTGGCTTTACTCCACAAAGCCATTAATTCCAGTTGTCCAATTTGAGATCTTGGGATATTCTGAATGCAGATTGCCTGGTATGTGAAAGCAGTCTTGAGTCATAGGCCCTGGGACACTTACCTGAATAAGCATTCCTAATTCATTTATCTTTGCTTTTTTAGCTGAATGTTGTCATGTAAAGAGCCACGCAAATGATCAACTGACAACAGTGATTAACATGTTTAACTGACAACAGTGATTCAGAAATATAGAATAAAACTGTTGATTACAGGATGTGAGGGTCAAACAGATTGTAATGTTTGCAGAAGAATAAGAAGAATTTCTTTTTTTGGGGGGAAAAAAACGCCCTTGATATTTGGAAAACATATGACAAACCTATTGCCTGTCTAGATATATTTGCAAAACTGTTTTTTACTTGTCTAAATCTTCCCCCTTCCCCCCCCCCATTTAATTTAAAGAGGATATAATTCACCATAGAATTAAATAACATTTCTGGGTTCCCCTAAATTCTTATGTTTTTGTTTTATTTGATTCTGAACTTGTATTCTCCTATTGCATATTTATAAAATTTCTTATTTTAGGAGACAAACATTGGCCTGTATTTCCGGTAGTTGTAATAACCCCTTTATTGTTATGGTTTTAAAAATAAATGATATACACACGTTCATAGCAGTATGTTTATTTATTATGACTTGCTTACCAACAGTGCTTCATTTGCTAATGGGCTGATAAACTTATAAAACACAAATTAAAAATAAAATATCTGTATTCTCTTTAGCAATCAATAATGCATCCATTTTTCTTTTTAGAAGGAATATTAAAATATTTCACTCAGATGTATAAAACAGCATCACTTTTGAGTGGTATGTCTTTCGTAGGTTAGCATTCTAACAAGTGTCCAGATAATAATATATGTTTATTTTTCTCTAGAAAGTTCTTTATAAATGTGCTGTTTCATTCTTATTGCCTATAAGATAACCTGTGAACATTCATCATCATGCTATGTGTAGTTATGAATACTTTATCACTGTTCTGCTGAAACCTAATATTTTGCTAACTTTAGCTAAATCAACGTTTTGGGGAAAATAGTTTTGGGATATGTAGATAATAAGCCTCAGGCTTACCAAGCCACATAGCACTAAATCTCAGATCTCCAGATACGTGACCTATTATTCATAATTTGGCAGAATTTGGTGGAAGATTTGCAGACATGACTTGGTTAGATTAGAGCCTTTATTCCATAAGAATGAAACACTGATAGAAGGGAATATTTGCAACTCAGGGTTGAATTGTGGGGTCTTTGGTACTCTCTGAGCTTGGTTGTTTTCTTACAGATGTTTCATGACCCAATTAGGTAACATCTTCAGTGCTGGAGGGAATGGGATTTCTCTGTTTATATACTAGTGGCTTGCCTTGTCAGTGTTGATGCGAGTATTCTTGGTGATTCCATGATTAAACTGTTGTTTATGGTTAGTCCGTTTATCTAAGTTGGTACTTTCATACAGTGAATAAATCTCACTTCCTTCTAAGACTGATGATGTTACATAGTTGGGGAATGAAACGTATGTATGTAAGAAAACAATCAAGCTCAGAGAGCACCACACATCCCAGAAAAATGAAACATTAAGCATATCAGAAGGTTTCCCATCTGAAATGTCAACCTTGCTATGTAAGATCATGTTCCATTGTTTAAACCAATGTTTCTCAACCTTAGCAATTTTATGATGTATGAATTTCAACTCCCAGAATTCTTTTGGCATGCTGGCTGGGGAATTCTGGGAGTAAAAGTCCACACCTTGTCAAGGTGCTATGGCTGAGAAACCTTCCAGACCTTTTCTATTGTCTTTTAAATCAGGGGTCTCCAGCCTTGGCAACTTTTAAGACTTGTGGACTTCAACTCTCAGAATTCCTCAGCCAGTTTTGATGGCTTGAAGAATTCTGGGAATTGAAGCCCACAAGTCTTCAAGTTGTTAAGGTTGGAGACCTCTGTCTTAAATTAACAAATATTAACTTAGTTTTTTTGGTAGCAACTGGAATGTTTTCCACAACACTTTCCTTTAGCTTTGCCAAAATTTAGTCCTTATGCTTTTAGTTAGAGTAAAAGAATTGAAATGGAAATGGGCTGGTCCCATAGCAAGAAGAACTGGTGGCAGATAGACCAAAGCAATCATAGAATGAAAACTAACATTTTCAGCAATTCTTAGCATCAGCCCTTTTTTTTCAACTGTATGTTTTGGTAAATGGCAAACATTTTATACAGTAAGAGGTGATCAGGTTATCTAACTTCACATTATCTAACTTCACATTATCTAACTGAAAATGGTTGTCATATGAACTCTTCTGCATAGTTCAACAATACAGGTTAAAACAGGATAATTCTATCCATTAAAGCACATGAAATACTGTGTGCATAAATAATGATTCCATCCTGTAGCACAAAAGGACCAAATCATTATAGTAATAAAATGAAAATCCAATAGATTGCTTCTGAATAAGTCTATGTAAACATTAGCAATATCATTAGTTCTTGGGAATCCATCATCATTCACATATTTTGCTTTTAGTGAGCCCCTGTGTCTTGTAGGTAAATACAATCTATGTATAAATTGGGGCAGAGATGAGAGAGTGCAACTATGAAAACTAAACCAAAAAAACCAAGTTCCAAAGAGTGTATCATACAAATCACTTTTCTGATGCCCACAGTTAAACTAAATGAGTATGTTTAAATAACAGTACATTTATTAAGTGTATGTACCACCTGATTCCCAAGTGCTATATATGGCTTATGGTTGTCAAAACGTTTATAAATAAAGAACAATAGGAACACACACATACAAACAATGCATCAAAAAAGTAACATTGGCAAAGAAAATAAACCAGGCTGGGTAGAAGAAAGGAAAAGGGAGGGAGGGTGGAAAGAGATAGAAAGGGAGAAAAAAAGGAAGGAAGAAAAGAAAGAAAGAAAGAAAGAAAGAAAGAAAGAAAGAAAGAAAGAAAGAAAGAAAGAAAAACAGATCATCCTCTCCAAAGACAGTCTTTAGCAAACTCTCGCAAAGAGTTTTAAGCATTTAAGCATTTCAAAAATCAGCATAGTAGAAGCTGTTCAAATCTCAGGGCCAACTTCATTCAACAATGACTAAAATTCTACAGATCTATGCCATCTTGTTCTCTACAGGGACATAAGGGAGAACACATACAATTATGTGTTGATATCATGATATATGCAACTTTGATGTCATTCTTGAGTTCTGTGGGGTTCCATGTTTCCATAAATTTCTGTAGGGTACGGGCAAGATGACAACTGCAATGGTGCAATTGAACTTCTGCTTCTTTTCCACATAAGTTACACATATAAGACAGGTAGATCTTCAATGATATAATCATAGCTGCCTTCTTGGCATTCTTCACCCTATCCTCAAGATATCCCACCAATGTTCCTTTAAGTTAATGTCTTGACCAGAGATCTTCCACACTGGAAAATGCTATTTTTTTTTCACTTTTAAAGTTCTGTTTATTTTAGTCAAAACCAGATACAAAATCATTAATCAGATTATTTTAGCAACTTTTGTAATAGTCATGATGTTATAAAATATGTTGAACACTTATCTGACACTTCAATGCTGCCAATGTTTCTTTAAGAGACCACATGGTAGAAAGGATTGGACCTAAACAGCCAAGGTTATCTGTATTATAAATATAGATGCATGGGTAGGTAATCTCAGCAGAGAAATACTTGCGTATTTTAATCTACAGTTTTTGTCAATAAACCTTTCCAGTTAGTTCAGTTCATTATTATGCACTCTCTTTATTCTTTTTTTCTTTTATGTTCTGTCTGTTCATTATTTATAGTTAGTTTTTATATTTCTACTTTAACTTTCAAGAAAGTTTTTAAAAAATAAAATAAAATACCTTGCCTGGTAACGGGTTAAACTGCCCACAGAGTTTGGAAGTCTGTAAGAATCAATATTCCTGGTATCTTTACCTTGTAATTATCCATCCAATTAAAAAAAATTATATTAAGTGGATTTAATAGTGTGCCTTTGTAATATATTTAATGATTCATGACATGCCTTGCTACATTTATCTATTTACAGCAGCTTTGATTTTTTATTTTATTAATATTGCTGTATAAAAATGAAATGATTTTTCCCCACTCAAAATTCTGGGGTATGTAGTGATGAAATGAAAGTTCTGAAAAGCTTCACTCTGTAGCAAAGCAGTATTTACTCCATCTGTCTTCTCCATAATTATATATTTTATTTGCCCAGGCATATGAGGACTGTTAATAGAGTATTTTCAACCTGACTCTGGATGCTAGAGAATTCAACCATTGGATTCTTATTTTTTAAAAGGTTTGATCAATCTAAAGAAATAGGCATTTATAAATCCCAAAGTTAAATGATTTGTTCCAGATTGCCTTAGAACAGGGGTGATCAACTTCGAATATGTAGAGACTTCAACTCCGATAATTCCTTAGCCATGCTTGCCAAGGAATTGTGGAATTGAAGTTCACAAGTCTTAAAGTTGCAAGGTTGGACGCCCTTTCCTTTGAGGTATTGCCTATGAAAACTAGATTTTAACTCAATTAACTCAACATATTTTTTTCTGCCTCATATTGCTATGATGTAATAATCCCTTTAGTTAGTTAGCTTTCTGATTTTAAAACAAGCTTTAACTGGTAATTTAGTAATTGAATCATGAACTATTAAGATGGAGAGGGAGGGAGGGAGATGCATACTGAGATTTTTATATGAACTCATTTGAATTTTCATAAAGCAAGTTCTCAAATCTGCTGGAAGAAAACTATTAAAATATTAATCAGGTGTATTGGTTTTCTTATTAGTTCTCTGAACTAATTAGTTTTATTTATTAGTTCTCTGAAAATTTTACAAAACCTTCCCATTCATATTTTGACTAATTAGACCTAATATAGCTTTATGGTAATTTGTAGTAAACATTGTATTTCTTATTTACCTTATTCATCCATTCTTAGTTTTTGTTTATAGCTGGTGGTTTTAATTTAAAAGTTTCTGTAAAGTTGCAAACGAACAGCATGGTACAAATCTATTGCACTTGAGCATCTTTAATATTTATGAACCAGTCAAGATTGGAATATGCAATAAATCTGAATGCCTTATAAAACATAAAATTGAGCATTAATACTTAGTTTTTTGTAAAGCATATTCAGAACAGCTAGATTGCCTGTTTTACTAAGCTCATTATACACATCCTCAGTTTACTGGTTGGACAGTTTAACGCTGATTTATGAAACTGCAGGTTTTCAAATTTTGAAAATGGAAAGAGAAAAAGATGAAATTGTTTTTGATGAAAGAAAGATAAAAATATGGCAATGACAGTCTTATCTGGTCTACAAAATGGATGGATGGATGGATGGATAGATAGATAGATAGATAGATAGATAGATAGATAGATAGATAGATAGATAGATAGATAGATAGATAGATTCCCAAATATTTATAACTCAATGTATAAGAAAGACAATGGCTTTTGTACTGCAATTACTTATTTAAAACATCTTTATAGCTTCCTATCTTATAACCAATTCTGAGTGGCTCTCAAAAGATAAAGCAGCATAAAATCATAGTAAAACTGGAAAACCAAACACATTAAACCATTAAAAACTAGATAGATGATAGATAGAAAGACAGATGAACATTAGCAGTAGAAAGCACCTACCAGTACCTTGAGGATAATTTTCATGAGGTTCAGAAGTCCGAGCTGATTTCTCTTCAGTCCAGCCTTTCCTAACTTGGGCATACAGGTATCCCTTGACTTTTGACCTTAACTGTGATGACTTGCCTATCAACAGTCATAAATCATGACAATCATAAAGTGGGTCGCTCACATAACCAACCCAGTTTTGCAAGTTTTCTCTGTCCATTAACCAGTTTTTGTCAAAAAAGGTAAAACATGATCACAAGACCATAGGATGCTGCAAAAAGCCTTGAGTGCCAGCTAGTTGCCAAGCACACAACGTGCAGTCAAGTCACCAGCTATCAAAACTTTGGAACCGAGTTGTAAATAGCCTCAGTGAGATCCATCATAACTTTAAACAAACTAAGATACTGGTCATAAATTAAGGACCCCTGCATTCCAGATGCCTGAACTTTGTCTTCCAAGTTGTTCATGGATGACGATGGGAATTCTAGAAGACAAATCTTACATATTTAGAAGGAGGCTAGATTTGTTCATTCCAATGGACAATTGTTTATGTCAGTGCTTCTCAACCATAGCATTGCTGGCTGGTGAATTCTGGGAGTTGAAGTCCACCTGTCTTAAAGTTGCTAAGGTTGAGAAACAATGCTTTATATTAACATTCTTCCATTTCACCCTTTTTTTTCCCTCTGGCCTTTCAGTTAAATGCTTCCTGTTCTCTTCAACTCTTCTTTGTGTCTTGCTATTTAGATTATTCAGCTTTATCAGTATTACTATCTTCTTTTAATTTAAGTAGTGGATTCTGTGGGAATAACTTAGGTAATAAAATACTTCAGATAGGAAGAACTTTTTCTACATTCTGTGTTTTGGTCATTTGATGGCCTTGCAGATTGCTTTTAATAGGTTTTGATGTCCTCTCCCTTCATATTCAGGCCAGTACGCTTGGCAAGAGGGCATAATATCACTTTTCCCTTTACAATTCCTTGTGCAATTGGAAGAGCCTAAGGTTAGAAACTAGCATCTTGGCTAATCTAATCTGTTATAAAACATGTCTGTTAGGAAAGAGGAGGTTGATGTAATTTGTGAAGACAAGATGGAAAAAAAAATCCCTATGTGATTGAACAATACCCTTACTGACACCTTGTGAAAATCAATGAGCTAGGTTTTGGGGGAAAGGTTCTATCATTATCTAATTTATGTAATTGTATCCATTTAAACAAGCTATTAACGTGGCATGTTAAGGTGGTTTTACTGACATAAACAGACTTAATTTGACTCAGAATTTAGCTTTAACGTTCTGTGCTCTTCATTTGAATGCATCTCTTACTTGATAGTTAGGGATGTGTCACTTATTAAGATGGAGCATGAATTGATGGCTGCTTTTTCTAAGCTGTGGTTGGCAGTTTGTGGCTTCATTCGGCCCTTTCTGCTACTTTGCTTGTGACCCCTTTGCACTCCAAGCCTGGACTGCTGAAATTGCCGATTTTTCATCCAAACCTGTGCAACATTTGGAGTTTGGAAAGATGGGGGTGCTGCGTGCATAATAGTAATTTGTCTTTGACAATCCCCTTGTTCTTATTTCCATGCTTAAAATCCCTAATGAGCTAAAAGCAAATCAACCATTCCTCTTCTGGTGATTTCCTTTTCCATGTCACCAGATGGTATCCAGAAGGCCCCCAGAAGATCAACCTGCTTAGTTGCAACTCCTGACCCCTCAAAAAGTTGTTCACTGTTCTGCTAAGTCATGCTGTGGATCTGCCAACACCTTCCTTTCTTTCTCACCCTTAGTAGTGTGTGGAGAAACCACTGCAAGTCCATAGTAGATGGCTGGTAGAAAGTGGTGAATTTGATTGATGGGTTATTTTATTCAGATGCCAGTTTGGTCTAATGATTCAGGCAAGAAACTGGGAGAGTGTGAGTTTTAGTCCTACATCAAGTGTGAAAGTAAAATAAGGTGACCTTGGGCCAGTCATTTACTCTCAGCGCCAACCCAGGCCCCTGGGTTTTGTTATGGGGAAAATAGGAGGTGGAAGGTACGATGGATATGTTCACCACATTGAATTATATGAAAAAATAATTATAAATAAATAAATTCAGCACAAATGAGAAGAAATATTGGGAAAATCCATTAAAGAAACTTCATGTCATAAAATTTTCCTATAACAGACAAACACTTTCTGAAATTGATGTATTTCTTTGAACTTGCCAATTGAATAAAGCTTGAAACAATCCTATTATGGTTTATTGCAGGTGTGGTTTTGAGACGTAGGTGGGAGCCATTGTGACCACTTCGATAATGTTGCTTTGACAAATGTACACCTTTCCTTCTACCAGATCTGTCACTATCACAATCCCATATTACATGTACCATGCTAGTAGCACTGGAAATCATATCCAGGCTGCAATATACCTCCTTGGTGTTAACAATATTATATGAATCAAAAAGGTATAGCACTTTTAAAAAATAAATCTGAATCCTGAATCAGCTAGCAGTGATGATGTTACCTAGTTTGGTAATGAAACATCTACAAGAAAACCAACAAGTTTAGGCAGCACCAAGGGCCTCACAAAAACCTGGATGGAAAACCAAAAATAAAAATATCCTTATTTTTGAATTACCTAAAAAACAGAGGAGTAAAGAAATGCAAACTATATCAGAGTTTCATCCAATATTATATTGGATGTTTCTTTTCAATATTTGCAAAGGGAGTGGAAATTTTTTTAAAAAGTTCCCTCAATCAAGTGATTTTGTTTTCAATTTGGTATAATGCCAATCATAAACAGAAAACAAAGGACTGATTGTGATAATTATGGAGCAACAAGTCAGTGTTGGAAAATAAGAGGAGGAAGGAGTAATAGATACGTTCGCCACATTGAGTTGTTTATGAAAATAAAACATTGGATATCATGATTATTTATTTATTTATTTGATTTATCAAATGCTTACAAGATAATAGGTATAAGAATAAACATGAGTAAGAATACAGGAAATAGGTATGAATAAATGGGGACAACAGGACAGGGATGGTAGACATGATGGTGCACTTATGCACTCCCCTTACAGACCTCTTTGGAATGGGGTGAGGTCAATAGTGGATAGTTTGAGGTTAAAGGAGTGGAGCTAGAGGATGTAACAACAGAGTCAGGTAGTGCATTTTAGGCATTATCCACTCTGTTGCTGAAGTCGTACTTTCTGCAAACAAGTTTGGAACAATTTACATTGAGTTTGTATCTGTTGTGTGCTCTTGTATTGTTGTGGTTGAAGCTGATGTGGTCATTGACTGGTAGGACATTGTAACAGATAATTTTCTGTACTATGCTTCAGTCCATCTGTAGGTGGCTTAGTCAAGATTGTCCAAGTCCAAAATTTCAAGCCTGGTGATATAGCGTATTCTGTTGCGAGCAGAGGAATGTAGAATGATGTTATCCATTCAGTTGTGGGTGACTCTGTGGGCCAGGTCCTTCTACATCAGGGCTGTCAAACTTGTGGCCCGTGGGCTGAATGCGTCACATGCTGGCCATGCCCATGCCCAGTTTAGCGAAGGGGGGGAAAGTCACAATACGTCACATGATGCCGCCATGACAACACAAGTTTGACACCTCTGCTCTACATTTTCTGATCTTGCACTGCTTCTTTGAGGTGTTCCTTGTTCTGGCTGGTGTCAGATTTGATAGGCGGCCTGATTTCCTTTTACTGCTTACTCTTCCAAATATAATTACTTTCTCCAGTGAATTTCCCCACATGACATGGCCAAAAAAAGTGAGACACAATTAACTTTTAGAGTCACAGAGTCAGGTCTGAAGATCATTCCCATTATGGTCCTTCAGATCTCCCAATAGGGCACTGTCAACACTATGATTGAATTCATCTTCCTTCCTCACATTTTAGATGTTTTGGAAGAAGTAGGTCTTTGCATAATGCCTCTGAAGTATAATAATTTGAGCCTGGCCATTTGTGCCACGAGTGAGAAAAAAGGCTGATGCAAAAGTGCTAAATGCAAACTATAAACTATTATGTGAATATCAATTTAAACCACACTCATTTAGTGTTTATTATGAACCATTCAAACCCTGTACAACAGTGAGCTTGTTTGGTTCCAGAATGTATATAAATGCATTTCTTGAGCATTCACATTTATTTATTTATTTATTTATTTTGTTTCTTAAAGTGAGTTTGTACCTATCTTGCCATGGGGTCAATCTAAGTACCATAATTCACAACAATAAAAAGTAAGAGATGGAGGGGGGGGAAGTATAAAGAGAACAGAAGTAAAATAGAAAAAATAAATAAATATTTATTTACTTATTATTTTGGTGTATACCGACAAAAAAAATGGAATATCCTTTATGTTTGGATGTAACTTCCTATAGAACTGCTGCTCTAGTTATGATGTAGAAATGGAAATGGAATATTGGAAATTAATATATATTCTTTATCAGGCAAGCTTTCTACAAGAAATAAAAGAGCTACAGTTTCTCTTACGAATGAAACATATTATTTTTTCTTGCTTCAGGAATGAAAGCTTAAATTATGAGCATGTTAATGTTTGTTAATACAAGTAATTCCAGATTTAAGGTTATAAAAGCCTAGAATTACAGTCATAAGTTTCTGAGGTCATTAAATCATTCTCCATCAGCACTGTGCTCAATTTTATGATCTTTTTGTGGCAGTCATTCAGCAAATAGCATTAGCGAAAGCATTTAGACTTATATCCCGCTTCACAGTGCTTTACAGCCTTTTCTAAGTGGTTTACAGTCAGCCTATTGCCCCCTATTGAGCATAGATAGCAGCCTATTGCGGACAATCTGGATCCTCATTTTACCCACCTCGGGAGGATGGAAGGCTGAGTCAACCTTGAATGTGATAGGTTGTTAAGCAAACACAGTAAACATTAAATAAACAGCCCAGTCGTTAAGCAAATCCAAATCCATTTTATCCAAAGGATATTTTTTGCTGGAAACCAGAAGTAAACATTGGAAACATAAAAAATCGTAGTCACAGGATTGTGGGATGCTACAAACAGCTGTAAATGGAAGCTAGTTGCCTGGTGTCCAAAATGTAAACACATAACAATGATGGGAAGGGGTGTAACCATCAGAACTTCAAAACCAACTCTTAAGTATAAGAGTTGTAAATTTGAACATTGTAAATTGTAAATTTGAACAGTTGCTATGTGACCGGTCATTAAGTAATGACTACCTGTACTTGGTTATAATATTCTACAGAGGCTGAATCTTTGTAAATAATTGTTTCCTCCTATACATCACATTAGAATAATATTTTGTTGGGAAACGTTGCCCTTCCCAACTGTGCACCTCTACAATTTGCACTGTGATTTTGATTTTTTTCCAAATACATAGAAACTAGATTTTAAAAAGGTTTTAAAGCAATGTATGATAATAATTGTTTTCAGACCACTACAAACAATGCTTTATAATGCTCCAGTCCTTCCTCCCAAAAAATACAAATATTTGGTTTTATTAGGAATTGCAGCACTTCTAATATCTCAAACAAAAACGCTGTACAGTAGGAACTACCGCAGTGTCCTAAGCTATCTCTGGACTCTATTATTCATTTTTTGTTTGCACCATCTATCACTCTGATGCTTTTTAAAGTAAAATCTTTGTCTAAAAAGTGTGCAGTCTGAAATTTGTAAGAAGGAAATCCACAGAAACAAGGATAAATAGAGGAAGAAAAAATATAGCTGACTTTCATTTGTATCTACTTAGACATATTCCATTGGGCCATGAGTACTAAAGAATTGTGCTAAATTTCCAAGGCGGGAAAAAAAGACTATTTGGTATTGGTCCCAATATTTTCAGTATTGGAAAAACATCTCATTATTATGCATGTCGGCCTCATGAGTGAGATCAGACATGGAAATCAGCTTCCCAGGAAGGCAAAAATTACTCTTGTTGTGCTGGCTGTAATAACAGAATCTTGCAAATCTAATTGTGCTAAATTTCATCCCTTTGTATTTCAGTGAATTAAGGTGTCTGCCCGAGCTGTTTCTGAATATTCTAACTGAATAAGTGTTAGCATTGCTATATACTACACTGATGAGACCACATTTGAAATATTGCATCCAGTTTTTGTCACTGAAGTGCAGAGAAGGGTAACAAAAATGATACTGTGGGCTGAACGGCAAGACACAAGATGAACTGGGTATGAAAAGGATTGGGCTAACATGATAGCATCATCCAATATTTGAGGGGCTGTAACAGAGAAGTGGGGTCTGACTTATTCACCAAAGCAACTTAGAGAAGGATAAGAAATAATGGATGGAAGATTATTAAAGAGAGACCCAGAACCAAGGAAAAATTTGCTGACAGCAAGAACAGCTAATCGGTGGAATGGCTTATCTTCAGTGATGGTTGGTACTCCATCACTTGAGATTTTTAAGAAGAAACTAGACAGCCATTTGTCTGAAATGGTATAGGGTCTCCTGCTTGAGCAGGGACTAGAAGACCTCCAAGGTCCCTTCCAACTGTTATTCTGTAATATTGTCTTATTTTCCAGAGCTTAAAAATGTTTCAGCTTCCTTTGTCTGACAACTAGCTCTTGCATACAGGTAGTCCTTGATTTATGACTGGTTGTTCAGCAACCATTTGAAGTTACAACGGACTCCCCTCATCTCAAAAAAAAAAGATATTTACAACCAGGTTCCAAAATTCTGATCAAAGGCCCCCATTTGATGAGGTGACCACATTTTAGGCATTCGGCAACAGGTCTGCATTTATAGCCATTTGCAGCATCCCATGATCACATGTCTGTGATTTACTATATATTTTTGACATTTACTTCTGGTTTTTAGCAAATAATGCTCCATAGCAAACAGTGTGTCAGCTTTGAAAGCTATATTGAGATCCGATGCCCCCACACTGCCACAATTGAGCCTGGGAAAGTGGGAAGCGGGAATATATTAGAGTATATCTAGTTGGACATAATAACGTTCTTTTTTCTGATTCAAGGTCAGGTTGTGTTGCGCATAACTGAGAGGAAGTCTTAATTGGGATGGATGGTGATTGGGCCATGTGATGTGATGATGAGTGCAGGGGATGGATTTGTAGTTTTTACTTATTTTAAGAAAGCCCGGAACTTTCAGATTCAGGATTCCCCAATTGTGCCAATTACTATTCAAATAAAAAGGAATATTTTGGGAAGATGTCTCGGGCGGAATGAAGGGTTCCTGGAACACTGACACGGTGTGCTTCCTTAAGGACCATGGATTTATTTAATGACCATTGTGATTCACTTAATGACCTCCAGAAAAAAGATAGTGAAATCAGGTCAATCACATAAGTACCCATTTTGTGACCCCATCAGAAATTATGACTAATGGGCAGCCTCCATTATAATTGCAAATTGAAGGCTACCTGTATTTCCCTCAAGTTTCTTTCTCTTCAATAACTGAGCCTTGTCTTGTAATGGCACAGGAGCCTGAGATAATGTTTGGTTACGTCTAGAAGATCCAGCAGTACCACCCTGAGTCTCTGTTGCAAAACAAGGATGGCCTTACATTGATTTTTGCTTAGTCTAGTCACAGGCTGTGAGTAAAGCTGTGTCCTGACATGATTACAAAAGCATCTGTACACAGTTTTGTCTTGCTGTGACTCATAAGAATACAGTGTGTATTTTTGCTTAGGTAGAACTGAAAATTCAGAAGAAAATCTATGATAGACGATATAGTTACTCATCTGTGTTTAAAGATTTGTAATATTGCTGTTAACCACTCAAAACTGTGGTAGACATACATTTACCACAACCTGGAAGAAAGAAATGGGGCATTTGCTACCTTGACTTTTGCCCCCCACTTTCCATGAATGACCCTCCTTCCCACTGAGGAGAAAAAGACAGCTATGATTTGTCAGGGAATGATGTGGTGAGTTGCCCAAATAAAGTCAAAGACACTGAATTTTTTATAAATAAATATATTTTACATCAATGTATACTAGATAAACTAGATAGTCAGGCAATAGGAGCATCACCAGGTGCACACAGAAGAAGAAGGGGGGGGAAAGGGAACTCCCCCTCCACACCCACATCAACCAATCCCAGCGCAGATTCACTCACATAAATGCCCGCCCTCTTCAATCAATCAACTAGAACGATGTATTCTCCCTCACTGCACGACCCCATTGCTCCAGTTTCTACATTTAAATATCTTAACACTGTTTATCCTCTTCCATAAGATAATTGTAGATTCTAGAAGATTTTCCTGGAAAATGAACACATAAGAGAGTAAAATTCTACAACATTATTTTCCTATGTTCAGGATAGCCATTGTTAGCTATTTGGTTTCTGGTTTTTAAAAGCCAGGAAGCTGCAGGCAGTCAGGACAAAAGCTGATTAAGGGTTAATTCATTATAATTATTTTAAATTAAAGCAATATATACATTCTATATTATTTTTACATACTGACTATAATCCATAAATATTACTTAGTAACTTGTTTCTTCTAACTCGGTATGCCTGAGTTTGCAAATGAAGTCTATTTAATGTGAGTCGTATTTAAAATTTCCCATAAGAACTTGAAGAGAATTGATTCTGGGGGAGTGTTAAATGGATTATTAAAATGCTCTCTTCCTTTAAATTACCAGCATGTATTAGATGACAGTAATTGTTTTTGTAGCATTGGAAATTAACAAATAGAGTACAGCCAACTAGCCTGGCTAGTGAGAAATTTAGCACAGTTTAAGAAATATAGTAATATGTTTACTTTGAAAACATTGTTCTTTCTAAATTATAGCTGAAATAAAAATTAAAATGTGTAAAAAAAATTGAAGTTTTAACCATTTTTAACCTATCGTAAGATTCCTAAAATTGCAACTCTTCCAATCTTGAATTTGAGTTGTTTTTTAAAAAATATTATTGTGAGCTCATTTCTATGCTAAGGGAAAATTTTCAATATAATGAACAGAACAGATATGTTGTGAAAGAAAACAAAAATAAAAACTTTGACATATATCCATTCTGCTTTTACTTTTTGAATCATCAAATCAATTTGATGATCACATCTATTTGAAATTAATATAGGCTATTTCTGCCCAAAAGATTGCATCTGAGAATTAGTTTATCTTGATGTGAGAGGAACAGTAACATTCCTAGCATACACTGGAGAAAAATATGAACATTCTAATTATGAATTGAGTTCTAATTCTCTTAAATAAGCGATTCCTGTCTTACATAGGAGTTGTATGTGAATTCCAATTAATTAATCTTTAAGAGAATGCATGGCTATCTTCTAATGAAGGATGTTGCTAGAGTTGCAAATTAGTATCTATCCAAATGGCTGAATATTTAAAGTTCTGTTTCTTGCACATTAATTATGATTCTGCAGAGCAACATGGGAAGTTTTTAAACGCAGTGGATTGGGCCTGTCTTTAAGTACAATAGCAACTAATGCAGCTCTTATAATTGTATGTACTGGTAGTGGAAGTGTTTTAAGCTGTGGAGAATTGGTGGTTGGTTTCAAAGCAAATTTAATACCGTGAACTATGGGAAACTCAAAAGAAAGGCAAATTAGGCAAATTAAGGCAATGGCTCATAAGTAGATATCTGCAGGAATTTGTGAAGAGAAAAAATATTTTCTTAATGGGGAAAGATGTAATAAAACAGAACTAAGTAGGTAGGTAGTAATGAAACAGCAGCATGAACTTTATGTTTTTGTAGTACGAAAGTTCCCCACAGGTAATCCTTGACTTACTAGTACAATCAGGAACAGAATTTTCATTGCTAGGCTAACCATTTCAGTGGTTAAGTGAGTCACACCCAGTTTTATGACATTTTTTTTACCATGGATATTAAGCAAATCACTGCAATTGTTAAGTGAATCAGGTGGTTGTTCAGCAAATCCAACTTCTCCCATTGACTTTGCTTGTTGGAAGTTGGGTGAGAAGGCCACAAATGGTGATTACATGACCCTAGGATGCTGCAACCATTATAAATTCATGTCAGTTGCCAAGCACCTGAATTTTGATTATGTGAGCATGGAGGTGTTGCATGGTCATAAGTGCAAGGACAAGTCGTAAGTCACTGTTTTCAGTACTGTTGTAGTTTAGAACAGTCACTACACAAATAATTGTAAATTGAGGACTACCTGTATTTAAAGAAATCCATCATTTGGAAGCCAGTAGGTGTTTTATTGGGTTCAGTGAAATGCATTAGTAGTTTATGGATAGTTCTGATCAGCATTAATACCAATAAAGTCTTTTTCATCCAGTTTTTGCCTTGAAGTAGCAGGTGTGAGATCAGTGCTTTTCACCTAGTCCAGGGGTCTTCAAACTTGATAGCTGTAAGACTTGTGGACTTCAACTCCCCGAATTCCACCTCCAGTCATGTTAGCTCGGGAATTTTGGGAGTTGAAGTCCACAAGTCTTAAACTTGCCAAGTTTTAAGACCCCTGACCTAGCACATGCTTTATGGTGAGAGGAGCTTCTGAATTTTAGCAATACTTGAATTTTGGCAGCAATCATTCCCGTAACTGTGTATAAGTGCAAAAAGCTTTTCAATCATGTATAATAAATAAAGCTTTTTTCTGGGATTTCTAGTCAATTATGCATTCTTCCATTTCCAGGCAGTGTATTGGATTAATAGTGGTTGAACATGATAACAAATGGAAAAACGCACTTTATGGATTACTAATTGGTTTTGCTAGTTATTAAAAGTGTACTCTTTAATTGGTGTTTCTAAGTTACAGTTGATGTAACTCTTTAATTGGTGTTTGTTCTTATTAAGATGGAGGAAGAAAATTGCCCCAACCACTGTTTCTATACTGAGTTTGGAATTAAAATTGAGAACCATTTTCAAGAATGACTTTTCTGCCTTGCTGAAAACCTTTTGTTCTATAAACTGAATAAAATAAATGGGATCCCCCCTACCCTGCTCCCTGAAGTTTGAACAGCAATTTTCTAAGGATGTGCATAAAGTAGAAAGCATGTTTAGTTTCAAGCTCAAAACAAACATCATATCCAGAAGGTTCCATCAAGGCATATTTCAGTTTCTGGACTTCCGGTTTTGAGCCTCTTCGGCGACAGACCAAAATCTCATCTCTCTGAGGCTTCGATCCGTGCTCGCTGCTGGAGTGTCCCAAGCTGGGTGGTTTCGGGGCGAAGCCACCCCGTAGAGGTGGTGAAGAGGGGGGAGACTGCCTGCAGGGTTGAGGAGAGCCGCATGTCTCCTCCCCAGCTGGCCAGTACTCCCTTTCCCAAAGGCAGTTGCAGTGGCGTTCAGAAATGGCTGCCACAAAGAACTCGATCGGGAAAGAATGTGCAGGAGGAAGATAAGAAGAAAAAGTTTTGGTTGACCGGGTCAAACAGCAAAAGCAACAAATAAGATACCCTGGAATTTAAACTTAACAACACTGTTCCCAAAGAAGATCTTGAAGCTGCGAAGGAGAGAGAGAAGGGAAAGTATTAGTTTTTTTTTCCTTCTTATACGAACAGCTAAGAGGCTTAAGCAAGAAATTGGAAAAAAAATCCATTTTGAGATTAATAGGCATCTAAGCCTGGAAATAAAAAGTCAAAGGGATAATAAAGATTTCTGACATTTAAAAGTTTTTAATAGCTGGAAAGGAGAAAAAAAGAATACAAGGGCAGGATCTGGAAACATGGAAGACTGCCTGGAATTAAGGAATGGAACTTGTAATTAAAAGTGAATTTTGATAAGATTCTTCAAAGATACATTTACATGAAACTTGGTAACAAAATAATAGAACCCAGGAAGATAAAGTGGAAAAAAGAACAAGGGAGTAACACACTTGGACTATTGAGTTATTTGGTGACTTGGTTTTGCAACTAGACTGACTAAAATTAACTGGGTGGTTGTTTAAAAGTTTTACTAAATGGTATCACTCTTTGAAGAATGAAAATGGAACTTAAAAAATGGAAAGAAGATGCACAAGAAGGGAGAAGTCCTTTTGGCTTCAATGTTTCAATTTTTAGAAATGGAGATCTGGAACTATGAGAAACAACAAGAAACGCTTGCAGGACAAAGAAGAAACCATCTTTAATGACTCAAATAGATTTAAGTGGGGGAAAAAAGAAAGAGGGCGGAAAGAGAGTTTAAAAGTTCTAAGACAAGAAAGAAACACCAAAAAGAAGAAGGACAATTTGAACAGATAAGCTATAATATTAGAAAGCCAACAAAAGAGGGATTACATAATGAGAGAGTTAGAAAAGTAGCGAGATGAGGGGGCAAACAAAGGGGAGGCGAAGAAGAGGAGGAAAGAAAGGAAGGCAAAAGAAGTTTAAAACAGCTTTGAAAAGAAATGGAGATACAGGAAAAATATAGAATCTATAAGGTATTAACCATAAGTTTTTTTAGAGATATATGGTGTGAAAAATTTAATTGTAAAAGAGATCTCGTAATGGTACATAAGAGCATTATTATATCACAATAGAAATAATCTTTTAGAAAAATATATGATGGATTAAATTATTTCATGTACTGTTAGTGGGATGTTTGTTAATAAATAAATGAATTAAAATGATTGAGAGAATTAAAGAAGGGAACTATTTTAATTATTAGTAGACTTTATACAAACTATAAGTCAGTAAGTAAAATATGGAAAAAAAGAATTAACTATGGAAAGTTATCAGTGTTCTCAAGGAATATGATAAATTTAATTGAATATTTAATGCATATATTGACATTATCAGAATTAATTGGAAATTGAATGTGTGTTTTATTTACATATGTATATTAATTTTTTCTTCTTTCTAAGAAGTAATAGTGTCCTATTTTAAGATGCTAACCAGCAGAATCGATTGGAAGTTATGTATTATAGAAGCTATCAATCTTAAGCTATACATTGAAGCTTAAATAAAGAGTTTGAATGGCAAATATTAAAGGATATAAAGGTGTCCAATACTCTAATTGATAAACTACAGGGAAAATTTGCGTTAATTAAGAAAAGATAATACGAATTGGAAAGGGCAGAACAAAAGTATAAATATAATGATTTGAATTGGTGAATGAGATAATACAAAAAAAACGAAAATAAAAGAGGGGAAAAACCATGTAAGGAAAAAATAAAAATCGGCGGTAATCAAGATATTGGAATAGATATAAAAAATGAGCATCGAACTGGAGTTTGGTGTCTGTAGAAGAAGTATAATCTGGGACCATGCCTATTTTCAAAAAAAGATGTTTTATCTTGTATTTTTTGTTTTTGTTTGGAAGAAAGCCCAAATAAAATTTACGAAAAAAAAAAAAAAGACTATTTCATTGTCTGTTGCTCCTACTAGAAGTAGTTGCATTGACATTGCTCTTGGTCTCCCTGGTGAAATGGTGTCACAAGACAGGCTCCAGGAAATATGCCACCCTTGCCATAATCCTGTTTTATGGAATTGTTGTGGCCAGCCAGCAGAAGTGGCAGCAGATTCGGACAGCGAGGCGGTTGGGGAGGAACATGGCCCAGTCCTGGAGTCTGGGGAAAGCTCTGACAAGAGCTCTGTCTCGGAGGCAGAGATGCGGCCAGGGCCATCTGACAGTTATCATCTATTTGCCTTCGGAGTTGGATATCAGTGGATCAGAAGAACAGCTGGAGCCTGTTCCCAGTGTGTGCATGTGCAGAGTTGCCAGGAGAAGGGAACAGCTAAGGAACAAGGGTCGACTTGGGAGTAAAGCCACAGGTGGATGGTGAATGGCCCCTCCCATAGGGAATAAAGGAAGAGTGAAAAGGGGAGTGGTGTTTTGCAGGAGACAATTAGTTCAATGGTGAAGATCTGATCCTGACTCCTTGCCAAGTATTGTCTGCTGCAGCGTGGCATTTGGAAGATAATGGACCGGCCTGATAAAGGTCTGTAGTTGTGAAATCCCTTGGAAGACTGTTGGCTGGGACTTTGCTGGAGAAGAATTCACTTTAAACTAAATAAAAGGGGTTTTATCAGGACAAGAAGTTGGCTTCGTGCTTTCGAGAAGCCTAGGTTAGAACAGGAATAATCTCTCCACTCAGATGTGGACAATCATGATGCTGATGGACTTCCAGATGACAATAAAGATTGGGTTGCTTCTCCTACATCAGTCCCAAAAGTGCTTTTCAAAAGACAATTAGACTTTCTTGATTTTTTTCCCTTGAAAATGTTTTGCTTCTCCTCTAAGAAGCCGCCTTCAGCTCTGAAAAAGCTTCTTGGATGGGAAGCAAACCCAAGAAAGTCCAGTTGCATGTTTGAAAATCACCTTTATGATCTGGATGATTGAGAATCTCCATAGACATCTCCTACCTTAAATGTTGAGAGATGCCAAATGTGGTTTTGTTACACGTTAATAATGTGAGTTTTTGGAGTCTCAATCCAGTTCCCTTTTGTACTTTATTTATATAACTTACTTTATTTTTATTTCTGTTCTGTTCCTCTGGAATAGATGATCAGTTCTAAAGTGGCTGAACAAATAAATTTTAGTGTGCTTATTCATCCTTTCTGGAGGTTTGTTAATTAGATTGTGAATTGCATGTTTAATCTATTAAATGTATATGTATCAAACTGGAATGCAGGTAAAATGTGTGTCGTATATGAGTTTATTTTTTGATAGTCCAGTGTGCAGATAATACATTTCAAACAACCAAGCCAAACATTATTTAAGGCAATGTTGCTTTATCAATTTCATGGTGTCAGTATTTTGTTATATCGGAATTTAAGGCCCTAATTTTTCAATTGCTTCCTTGAAATCGGAGGATGCAAGAAAGCTGCTGCAAGCAATCTATCTTTATAAACCTTTTTTCTTCTGAAGGTGCCATCATTAAACTGAAGATAGAAGTGTTCCTACTGAACTGGGTCTTAGTATTATTGGAACTTGTTTTTGTGTAAAAAAATAAAGCTTATGACTTACTGATCGTCAACATTTTATTGTGGGCTGTGGGAGGATTTAGTAGAAAACCCTGATTTTTTTTAAAAAAAATACTCTTGTTTGTAACTTATTTATTAAGTCTGTTTTTAATCTGCTAGAATGCTGTACAAGAATAATTGTGGCACCTTCTACAATGGTAGCTTCCAATTTTGCTTTTATAAGTGAAGCTATCAATTAAAGAAATCTTCATTATAGAGGGAAACGGGTGAGATTTTGACAAGCGTTAATATCATCATTATGCTCAGAAAGCCAAAAAAAAAGTCATTAATGTATTTTACTGCAACCAGCAGTGATTATTTTCAGTGGAGCTCTGAAGAAATAATTCAAATATATTTTGGGTGATCCTGCGGGAAATCATGAAACTTCTCATATTCAAGTATTACATTCAGGCATGTTTTTTTTCCTTCCTTTTTATAGGTAAGAAAACTTTTCTGTGATCTATGCTAAATGCATGTTTTGATGAAGCTTGAAGCAATACATGTCAAAAAAAAAGATGAAATAATTTCTTCCTCCAATAAAAAAAAAGAAGCTTTAAGCTATAATTCCAGTGTTTATAGCTTCCGCTCATGAAAATAGGTTACCTAACCTTGAATCCAAAATATTACTGTAGTAAATGGAAATGATGCAGCCAAACTCATCTAGTAACTATTCCAGAGAGATAAATAAAAGTATGAACCATACTTTCACGTGTCCACTTTGTTGGAGCCAACTGATAGTTGGAAAGTTACTGATATTACATGGTAGATGAAAAATAGATAAATATACAAATCATTTTGGAACCATCTGCAGCAGATTATTTAAGCCTATAAGATGGAAAACTGCAGGCTGCAAAATTTTCTCAGAAAGCCTCTGGTTTTCAAATCTTGGTTTTTACCTCGCTTTGGGACAGTGGCTTGGTCATTCCTACTGTTTAACTTCACATCACTTAGGTTAACTGAAGAGATTCATTTAACAACTGCAGTAAAAAGAGTCATAAAATAGAGCAAAACTCACTGAACAACTGTCTTGCTTACCAACCAACCAAAATTTTGAGGTCAATTATGGTCGTAGGTTGAGAACTACTATATTTTCCTCTGCATGGCACCCTTCTAGTTGATTCCACCGTTGCCTGGATATTTTCCTCTCGATTAGAGGCACCAAAATGACCAAGATGGTACAAGGTCTCCTATTGAAGCTGGGGGTTGGTCTAGATGACCTCTGAGGTTCTTCCCTGCTCTAGGATTCTTGGTTTTATGTTCTGTGTTCATGGGCTGTGAAAATAAATGTCAGAGAGAGGAGGAAGAGCCACATCTTTGACAATGGTTTGATAAAAGATAGCTTCGCCCACAGAAGTAACAGAGGTGGAGAAAGCATTTCAGAAGGGACCCTCTCTAGTGGTCTGGAAAGTAAAGGCAAGGGAGTGGGGAAATGCTGTCAGACTTGCAAGACTGTTACTGTAATAGTACAATAAAGGTATTAGTATTAGAACTTAAGGCTTTGGTTTTCTGTCTGGACTACCTTAAAGGGTTGATGTACATAAGAGAAATAGGGATAGAGTCAGAGATGGTATTCAGCAGGTTCTGACCAGTTCTGGAGAACCGGTAGCAGAAAGTTTCTGGAGACCCGGCAAATACCACCTCTGACTGGAGATTTTATAGTATCCCGCCCACAGAACCGCTAGTAAAAAAAAATTAAATCCCACTACTGGATAGAGTGTTGTGGCCTGCTAGCGGCCAGCAGAGCTGGCAGCAGACTCAGACAGTGAAGAAGTTGGCGAAGAACATGAGCCAGTCTTGGAGTCTGGGGATGGCTCTGACGAATGCTGTGCGTGGGAGGCAGAGATGGGACCAGGGCCATCTGAGAGTTATCAGCTGTCTTCGGAGTTGGACTCAGTAAGGCAGAAGAACAGCTGGAGACTTTTCCCAGTGAGCACATGCGCAGAGCTGTCAGGAGAAGGGAACAGCTAAGGAACAAGGATTGACTCCAGAGTAAAGCCATGAGTGAATGGCCCCTCCCATAGGGAATAAAGGAAAAGTGAAAGGACAGTGGTGTTTTGCAGGAGACAATTCAGTGGTGAAGATCTGATCCTGACTTCTTGCCTAGTATTGTCTGCTACAGAGTGGCATTTGGAAGATATCGGCCTGGCAACTCTGCAAGCCTGCTAACGATGTGTAATTGTGAAATCTCTTGAAAGACTGTTGGCTGGGACTTTGCTGGAGAGGAATTCACTTTAAACTAAATAAGAGGGATTTTATCAGGAAGAGAAATCAGCTTTGTGCTGTTGGGGAAGCCTAGGTCAGAACATAGGCTTCCCAAGCCATCCACAGCTCTTCTAGTGATTAAGGTTATTTTATAGTGCCATCTCCTGGCCATGCAGTGTGGATGCGCTCCATCCCTCCCTTATTTGGCAAATAGGTCATAAGAAATGAAAGAAATCAAACTTAATAAAGAGAGGGGGAAAAGAGAAGATAACCATATTTTAAAAACAAACCCTTTCAACTTTATTAAGTATTAAGTTGACAGGTGGATGAAGATAACTACAGGGGTGCTCTGATCACAGCAAAGTAGTAGCTGGCAACTTAATTAAGCAGAAAAAGAAAAGCCGAACTCCAGGCAGTTCACTAGATGGTGATGGCGTGTTAAACGTTAAGTCTTTTCTGCAGAATCTCCAGAAATACATTGGGGGAGGCTTCAGAAATTGTATCTTCCTCAATGAACTTTAGCAATGGATGCTAAACACTGAATTTCATAAATTCAACAGCTTTTTTTTAAAGTGACTTGGCCTAACAGCAAACAAACAAAAAAACCCTAATGCACATTTTAGGTTAACTAATTTTATTAAAAAAAAATTTTTTTTTTGCTTTTGTGCCTGGAGATTTCCAGATTCTGGGTGGTTTTGCCTATTGGTGATAGATTTTTGGGAAATGGATTTTGTGTTCCTTATCCAGCCTCTTTTCACTGAATTTTCCCCGCATTTTGTCCTTTGCTTTCAAAAGACCACTCCTTTCTAGCAGAGCTGGTAGCTAGAATCATTTAAATGAGAATATATTATTCTTACAACCTGGCATTATATGTGAGGTAACCATGTGTTTAACATCATTATGACTACCCAAGCAAGTGTTGTTAACTAACAACAACAACCAAAAAAAAAACAATATACACAAATAAGCATTTTCTCTTTATTGGTCTCATATGTTTGATTCTGCAGCAATTTTCACCCAGAAAGAAAGCCAAATTTTAAACTATATAAATGGCTTTTCTATAAGAAATCATAAATATTCACTGGGATTTACAATATGCCAAAAATGGTGTGTTAGGAAGTATTAAAATGCAGAGGTCTTTCTAGAAGACAATCTATGGAGAATTACAGAAATAAAATGGCAATATGCAATATTTAAGGTGTTCAGAATCTTATGAGAACTTTAGCAAAATTGAATTAATTAAGCATTGGAAGGTAAGAATAATATTTTTGCTTTTGAGCTTCTGCCAATTCATTCTTCTTAAACTATTGATTAGTATGTTATAGGTTCAGTTTAAGATAAAGGCACTTGAGGTTTTTTTTTTTAAAGTTTTGCATTTAGGTAACATTCTAAAATCATTTTAATTTACTTTTAAATTGCTTTATTATTAGTTTCTGCCAAAACTTGTTCTCTGTTAAATGTAAGGGTTATATACTATTATTTGCAATGAATCACTGAATGCCTGGACCACTTTGCAAACCAAATCATAACCAAAAGTCAACATGGGTTTGTCAAAAATAGTTCATGCCAGACAAGTCTTATTGCATTCTTTGACAAAGTGACAAATTTAATTGCCTAGGGAAATGCTGTGGATATAATTTATTTGGATTTCAGTAAGGCATTTGATAAAGTAAACTACAACCTAGTATTTGATAAGATAGAAAAATGTGAGTTAGACAGCATCAACACCATGTGCTCATAACTGACTGACCAATCGCACTCAATATGTAGTCCTCAGTGGAACTTCATCTACAGGGAGGGAAGTATGCAATGGGTACCCCCAAGGCTCTGGTTTTAGGTTCAGTACTTTTCAACATAACAGATAACTGAAAGTCAAGAGTTGGAAGGGTCCTTATAGGTCATCTAGTCCAACCCTCTGCCCAAGCGGGAGACCCTACACCATTTCTGACAAATGGCTGTCCAATCTCTTCTTGCAAGACTCAAGTGATGGCACTCCCACAACTTCCGAGGGCAACTTCTGTTCCACTGGTTGATTGTTCTCCCTGTCAGAAAGTTTCTCCTGATTTCCAGGTTGAATCTCTCCTTGTTCAGTTTCCATCCATTATTCCTTGTCTGGCCTATAGGTGCTTTAGAAAATAGCTTGACTCCCCCCCCTCCTCTTTGTGGCAGCCCCTCAAATATTGGAAGGCTGCTGTCATGTCTCCCCTGGTACTTCTCTTCACTAGACATTTTCATCAATGATTTGGATGAGAGGATAGATGGAGAACCCATCAAATTTGCAAATGACACCAAGCTGGCAGGAATAGCCAACATTCCAGAAAATAGGCTTAAGATACAGAAGTATCTTGGCAGACTTGATCATTGGGCACTATCTAACAAAATGAAATTCAGTGGTGAAAAAAGTAAGGTTCTACATGTGGGCAAGAAAAACCAAATGCACAGGTATAGTAGGTGGTTCAATAGTACTAACTGTGAGAGAGATCTTGGAGTCCAACTGGACAATCATTTAAATATGAGTCAGCAGTGTGCAGCAGCTGCCCAAAAGCCAACACAATTCTAGGCTACATAAACAGGGATAGAAGGAAGATCACATGAAGTGATCTTAATACCACATTATAATGTCTTGGTAAGGCCACACTTGGAATACTGCATCCAGCTTTGGTCACCACAATGTAGAAAAGATGTTAAGATTCTAGAAAGAGTGCAGAGAAGAGCAACAAAGGTGATTAGGGTACTGGAGGCTTACACCTATAAAAATGATTGCTGGAATTGGGTATATCTAGTTTAATGAAAAAAGGGGTAGGGGGTGTGACATGATAGCAGTATTCCAGAGGCTGCCACAGAGAGGAAGGGGTCAAGCTATTTTCTAAAGCAAAGAAGAAGGAGTCAAGTTATTTTTCAAAGCACCTGAAGGCAGAGCAAGAAGCAATGGGTGGAAACTAATCAAGGAGAGAAGCAACCTAGAATTAAGGAGAAAATTCCTGACAATTAGAACAATTTATCAGTGGAAATCTTGCCTCCAGAAATTGTGAATGTTCCATCACTGGAAGTTTTTAAAGAAGAGATTGGACAACTATTTGTCTGAAATGGTATAAGGTTCCTGCCTCAGCAGGGGGTTGGACTGCAAGGTCCTTTCCAAGTCTGTTATTCTATTTATATCCATTTTTCTTTTGAATTTATGATAGAAGCAATTTGGCTGAAATTAAATAACAGTCATGTCATTAGTAATTAAGGCAATTAGTAAGTAAGTAGACCTCTATTCAAAAATCTGCACTGTGCTATGAGGATAAGGACTTTCCACATTATATTCTGGATTACAGGTCTCAGTTGTAATTAATAGATATAAAGTTCCTTTGGACAAAGTCCTAACATTTACTTATAAACAACCATTCAACCAATTTCATATTTGGGCACCTCATATATCAATCCACAGATAATAAGGAATCATGTATTAAACTCGTTAATTAACTGAGAATATTATGTTTAAAACAGCATCTTGTTTAAAGGATGTGTACTGCTTCTGGTTCCAATTAAACATTCACGAACACATGAAAATTAGTTCATTCAAAACCCAAAGATAACTGCAGACAAGGCATGCAAGCCAAAACAGAGCCTCTGAAAGAAAGAAATACGACTTCAGCAACAGAGTGGTCAATGTCTGGAATACTCTACCTGATTCTGTGGTTTCTTCCCCAAACACTTTAACCTTAGACTGTCTATTATAGACCTCACCCCTTTCCTGAGAGGTCTGTATGGGGCGTGCATAAGTGTACCAACGTGTCTACCATCCCTGCCCTATTGTTTCCTTTTATTTTTCTTATATGTACCCATTTCATGTATTCATAACTATGTTTATATTTATACCTGCTATCCTATAATCGCTTGACAAAATAAAATAAATAAAAACAATAAAAATAAAGTTTGCCTGAATAGGTTGCCTTGTTAACAGGAGTGTACAGACCAATAGTCCAAATATCATCCAGAGTTCCAAGATCTAGATCAGGGTTGACAGTCAGTCCAGGAATAGTAATTTCCCAAGCAGAATCCATACCCATACAAGAGACAGAAATCAGTGTGGGATCATCAGACCTGCTTCTTAAATCAGGCGTCTTTTGTTTCTAATCAGGAGATTTACTCCCCAGCTTGGTAAGGAGCCCCAAAGAACATCTCTGCTATGCTTTCTTTTCTATTCACCAAGGGAATAGAGCGCTAGGAGAATTTATATCACCATCACTGGACTATTCCAGGCGCTCATGTGGTATCTGTATTTTATCAGCCTCACGTGATTCTTGGCTTTTTTATTACCTGAGGCTGACATTACACAGATGCTGCTGAAACAAATTCTTCACATTCATTTTCTGATTCCTAAGACATGGTATGATGAAACTTAGAGAAAGTGTGAATAACGGAGGAAAAATGTTGATGAACTGAGGAGTGAATTAACTCAGGAGAATTCAGAATAATTCCTTGGGTGCAATCACATTCTCTGGCGAGAGAAGCCCATTCAAACTCGCTAAGAGCTCACTTTTCCTCATGTTGCTGCTCATGTAAATGAAAATTGGAAGAATAAGTGCTTTGGAAATGTAGGAGAAAGCAGATAAAAATGTAACCCATAAATAAATCAAATATTCAGAATTCACACTGTCAGACATGTAATTTAAGCCTCAACGTATGAATTGTTTTTTTCTTTTTTTCCTTCTGGTGGAGTAATATTCAAAATAGTTATCTTACCATTTATGGGAAGGCTTCTATAGAAACCGTTTCACTTTGCAGTTTAATATTTTATCCTGCACACATAAATATTCTCTAACAAATACTTTCTCATATAAATTGCGCCTTTCTAATGCTTTCCCCTGATCATTTATTATAGCTCTGTGTTTTGTTCGGAAAACACACGAGGTAGACCGGGTTCCAACAACAAAAGGCTTTATTTACACTCAGTCAGTGATCATAACAGGAACATGACTGAGCCGGAGCGCTACCTTTGACAAGGCGCCCTGCAGCTCTGTGCCGAGTCGCAGTTGCTTAATTTGCGCTTTCAGCAGCTGCTTGATTGGTTGCCTAGTGAACTAATCCCCATCTTAGTTGTCCTGGCTGCCGAATGCAGCATTTGTAAATTTGGAGGTCAACCATTTACATATAGGAACAGCCCCTCTCTATTCAGTCTACTGGCGTGTAGTCTCGAGGTAGGTGGCTTCAGACTCGACTTGACTGCGCGTGCATGATCTTAGTGAGGACTTGACAGTTCGGAGGGCTGCTGTGTCTTGCGTCTTGCATGCTGGAACCGGTCGGAGGGGAGTCAGGCCATTTTAGCCTGCCGTGATCTAGCTGCGGTTCTGCCGGCTCCTCATCCGCGGGCAGGGCAGCCTGGCCTGGGCCCCTTCGTGCGGGATCTTTCTATGCAAGTCTCTTCAAACATGAGCGTCTTATTTGCTCTTTGTTTAGATAATGTTCATTCGGCCTTGGTTTAATAGTTCTTTATTTACTTCATCGCCTTTCCCCCCACCTTGTTTGCAATTCGTGCGTTTGCGGCGAATGTTTATTCTGTGAGTCTTCTAAACATTTGGGATGAACGGTCTAGTGCGCATCCATTCCCTGCCCATCCTCTAGCTGGTACGGCTATGGGATGGGCTGTGATTGATAGTCTGTCTGGTAGACATAAGGCCCTGTGAAATTTTTAGCGATAACCAAATCGCCTATTTCGAATTCTAAACCCTAGAGAGGATCAGGGGGTTTTCTGAGTAAAATTGGTTATAACTTGCAAGTTCTTAACTTACGCCCCATAAGTAATTCGCGGGGACTTATTGTACGTAGCCGTTGGCGTTATGTGCTGAGGTGTGAGCAACGGTTCTTTTTGTTGACGATTTCGCTCCATGCTTTCTAAAACACTTCCTTAGTAACCGGACCATCTCTTCACTCTGAGTCCGTTTCGCAGCCAGGTGGGCTCGCGGTAAGGGCACGTCTATCCTAGGAGGCTATATGCTCAAATGTATCTGGTAGCTTGGGCCATTATGGACAAGAACGTCCGTAATATCCATGGTTGCAAAAAGGTGTCCAGTTTTTAATTACAGATTCTGTTGTCGTGAGGCAACTTACTCAAGCCATAGAGAGGCAATCAACGACAACAAAAGGTATGCCCCTTGTGAGACCCGCAATCAATGTGAATCTGAACCAAGACCACGAGGGTCCAGCCTAAGGGCGCTGGTGGGACGTTAATCCCGGGCTTTTGCACACTTTACCAATATCATGTCTATCAATACCGCGGCCAACCACTAACTCTGGCAGAGTTCATTCTCAACTATCCGGATCCTTCAGTAACTAAGTACCTGCGGTTGTATTGGTTGAATGACCACTCCCACCACCCCAAAACACCCGTTGAATCAGAAAGTCATCGTGGGACCAGGCAAAGGTAAAGACTTTCAGTTTTTGTCTCACGGCACCTTACCTACCCAGCCTAAGAAGCGGGCAGTCAAGATCTTTCGCGGTGGCGGGGCAAGTCACCAATTGTGGGCATCTGCTGGTGCCAGGCTTCATCATTGCCTGTAAGCGGTCCTGCCACAGGCGTCCGCGATGGAAATTTGATTTCCCTGCGATGGTAGAGTGTAAGGAAAGGCTGCTAGCACCTTCGACCACTATCATTCTTGGACGAGTATACTAAGGCTGTCGCGCGAAAGTGGGATATGTCCCGCCAAATCCCCAATAAGCTTGTGTGCCGTTGATTGAAAGTCTCGCGCCGAAGAAAGTACGCGTGGAAGCGATTTAAGCGCCAGCGGACTAGTGCAGGAGGAAGCTGCTATGCCTGTCCAGCTTGCTAATTCGCATCAGTTGTTGATAGTAAGCTGAAATCAAGACACGGAGATACTCTGCGCCGATCGAGGTCAGTTGGTGGTTCAGGATGGCACCTACTCGTATGGAGTGCGTCGCAGTTACTCCTTAAGCAGGTTGCAAATGATAAACGTTTGTGTGATGTTACAAGCTTTAATATTTTGGAAGTTTTCTTTCTTGTAACCCAAGTCCAATTTGCCCTCTTTCTAACAGACGTGCAACCGGTGTGCTATGTGGCCGTTCGGTGTTGGCAGGAACACGATTATAAGAATTAATGTATGCCTAAAATTGTTGTAGTCTTCGGTTTTGGGTTTTGGTTCAAGTGGTTCTCTGAGTGCTTAAACTTTTGCTGTGGTGGATATCCTCTCCGTCTGTTGAATAGACCACGGAATTCGAAGCTATTCTTATTAGAGCACTTTTGCCTTTTACTCGTAGCTGCCAGATTCCATAAATTTTGTTAATACTTCTTGAGTCTGTTCTAATTGAGTTCGGTCTTGCCGAGATTAGGACGTCGTCGAAATACGGGAACGACTCTTGTATGCCATTGAGGAGGGCGTTCCGATCAAACCTGGAAAACGCTGGGGCCACGTTACATCCAATTGGAGTCGGTGACTATTGAATCTGCCCTAGGGTACTATAGTCTGTGCTTTTGGCTGTTTCTGGGTCTACTAGGGAGTGTTGTTGATTAGGCTAGTGCCAAGTCGAGTTTAGAAAAACTTGCCCTCCAGAGAGTGCAGCAAATGCTGGACCTAGAAGCACCGGTATGCGCTGTTGTAAAAGCGTGGTTCAGGGTAACTTATAGTTCACCATCAGTCATATGACCCCAGTTTATGGTGTTGACAATAGACGTCCCACTTGGCATGGCCACAGTCGGTTCTACGCACCCCTGATGCGATTAGTTTGTCTTAAGTCTGTCTCTATCTTGCTTAGTGCAAGGAATCGCCTGCTTTTTATTCTTCGTGGGGCCTATTGGGTCTAGACTAAAAGAGATGGGATTTCCGACTTTGCCAAGTGAGGCCTCAAGAAATATCCTGGGAATTCAGCGCATGGAGGTCGTCTTCCCAGCCGGTTGTGAGTGCACTCGACTCGATTCCCTGTCCATCTCCCGAGCCAATGGCGTGACATGAATGCCCAGGCTCCTGGTCTGTTTTCGTCAACCTATAGATCAGCTGGCAGCATTTTGATGTGTTGTGTTATTAAGGCGACACCGAAAACGGTGTCCCCATTGGCCGACTAAGGATCGGTATCCCATGGGATCGGCTTGAGGATAGAGGTGTGCTGTTTGTAACTTCTTTACGGTTTTAGTCTGACTAGCGGTTTAATTGTGCACGAAACGATAATGAAAGGAAGACCCCGAGTTCCACTGCCTCTGCAGGGCTTCCTTAGATTTACATTGTAACTTTAAACGTTCCCACTTTCCGTCTGAGCGCTCTGCTATATTGGTACAGTTTGTGTATTGGCTCGCTTCTCTTGTTGCCACTTTCTCTTCAGCTCGTTTAGGCCAGCTCTTGTGGGGAATTCGGGCGTCTTCGTATGGGCTATAGCTTTCTTGTTTCTGCAGACCTTTTCGATATGCCCTCGTTTCTGCAATGCTGCAGAATAGCCGTCGAGACATCTGCATTCGGCTCGGGCATATCTTTCCTCGCAAGCGCGCATCGCAATCCTTTTTCACGCTCTTTTTTTGTCGCGAATAAATGGCGTGATCTCGTCGCTTCTTCGGCTCAACTCATTGCCTCTCCGACTCCTTCAGGTGGGTAGGTGTAGTTGAGGCTGCTTTCTGTCTTGGACTGGCTTGTTCTTCGCTGTGTGTCTGGTTCATGGCTTCTTCATTGTGAACGCCGATTTCTTTGCGCTGCGGTGCGGCCAGGCTGCCGCGATGGCTTCTGTTACGGTATTGCTGGATGTGAGTAATTTACCGTGCATGTAGGTTCTTAGCGCCCAACACCAGCGATCCTCATCTGCTTCATCGAGTTTCAGAGAACACAACTTCACCCCCCTTTTGCCTCAAAGCAGAACGAAATCGGCGACGGTGCCTCCCTCTACTCTGGTCTCTGCGGTAAAATTCGGTACGCTTTACTTAGGATGACACCACCGAGGTAGTGTTTTGAGAATTCTTGCAATTCTGGCCACGTTAGTTTTTAACGTCTCGGGCTGTCGCAAGCCTTTGCCATCTTGAACACCGTGGTCCGCAGTGGGTGAGGAACACAGCTCGCTTAGCTGTGCTGCTCTGAAATGGTCTCCATTTCATTGCTCTCCAAATACATTTGCAAGCGGCTGTATCTGACTCTCAATCCTCTTCGTTAGGATTGAAGCGTGCGGCGGGGTGCTTGTCAGGCATCTCTGCTGGCGTCTGGCTTCTTATCACCGCGTGCAGGTTCGCGTCAGGACGATCCATCCTCGTCCCGTGTTTTTATTCGGAAAACACACGAGGATACCGGGTTCCACAACAAAAGCTTTATCAACACTTAGTCAGTAAACAGGAACATTTGGCTGCAACCGAGGCCGATCCTTTATACAGGCTGGCCTGCCTGCTTGTAGCCTAGTGGCAGTGTCCTTAAATTTTGCCTGCCGCTCTTTGGATTGGTTCCTAGTGAACCAATCCAATGCTTAGTTTTCTTGGCCAATCAGATTTGTAGATTCGGAGTCACCCATTTACATATAGAACACTCTGAGCAATGCATTTCAATTGGTTTTACAAACATTTCTATGAAGATACCATGAAGAGCAAAGTCTAAACAGTTGTATTGTAGCTTTTAGTACCTCAATTATTTTCTTCTATAAAGATTTAATATCCCGAAGAACACATACACAGCATTTTTAGGTTTTTGGCTTGGCCATTAAAAGTCAGAGGAAATTGGTGAGGAGACAAGTTAATCCATTGTAAACAGTTGGAATACTGTTACAGGTAATCTTTAACTTATGACCCCTTTGTTTAATGACCATTCAAAAGTAGTGCTGGGAGGAAAAGTTATTCACAACCATCCCAGTGTCTTTGTGTTCACATGATTAAAATTCAAGTGCTTGGCAGCTGGTATTTATGATTGTTCTGCTTCCAATTATGGTTGTAAGTCAAGGACTACCTGTAGTTTGATCTTCAGCCTAACAAGTCCACTGACACATTTCCAAAGATGAAAGTAGGAAAGACTTATAGAATCAGATGGTGGCATTTACCTGTGAAAACCCAACAATTGACACCATGACTCTCTAAAACTTTCTTAATGTCCAATTAGTAAAATATATCCTTCTGAATTGTGGGTAAAAGCAGGGGTGGGATTCTACCGGTTCTGTCTGGTTCTATAGAACCAGTAGCTCTGAAGAGCAGCAGACATAGCACCGCATGCACGTGCAGATCGTAAATCATCAAATCAGTAGTTACACCAGTTGGATCCCGCTCCTGGGTGAAAGATACTGCTCACCGCCTCAAAATGCAGTATTCTGCAAAGCAAAATCATTAATAGCATTGTTTCTCCTGAATACATTTGAATAATTCCTAACTTTAGTAAATATAGATATTTGCCATCACATATTAAAGTTTACATTCATGCTGAACTTAGTTCCTAAAATATCTATTTTGGAAAGATTTTAATAGTTTTATAAATGCTTTTAACTAAAAACACCCCTAGGTTTCATGAGAACCAACAGGATTCTATACTTTAATTTCAGGTTCTCTATGCACCGATCTACCCATTTAAAAATTAAGTGAGTTACAAAATCAATTACTCATTATTTTCAGGATTTCAATAACAGTAGATGCCTTTCTGTTTCAAAAGAGCAGAACAGTTTTGAAATCTGCCTAAGCTTTTGAAATAGCTGTGAGGCCCTACATTTTGAGATGCACTTCTGTTATTGTTCTCTATCATTTTTGCTGTATCTAACCTATTATTGGAAGGACTGCCAATTTAATTTCTATACCGTTTGTGGCTTCTTCCTTTGGCACCCTGCATTGGTCTGCAAGTGCTCAGAATTAAAATAGAAAGGGCTTTTCCCAGTATCTTTTAAATCCAACGATTTTTTTTTTTTGCTAAGGATTAAAAGACACAGTGGCAAACAAGTTGGCAGAATTCTGCGCCATTCCATTCCATTTACTTCATCGCCAGGCACATAATGTAGTGCAGTGTTTTTCACTCTTGGCACCTTTAAGCTGTGCGCCCTTCAACTCCCAGAATTCCCCAGCCAGCAAATTTGAAAATCATTATGCTGCGGTGAGGCTGGGGAATTCTGGGAGCTGACATCCACAAAGCTTAAAGGTGCCAAGTTTGAAAAAACCCTGATGTAAAGCAAAGTTGTCGCTAGAGTAGGAAAATCCAATCCCTGAATGACAGAAACCAAATGCTGTTTGTGTTGTTGCAACACAAACTTGATTCCTTACACATGCAAGCATGTACAAAACTACAGTCCAAATCAGAGATGATATTCAGCAGGTTCTGACCAGCTCTGGAGAACTGGTAGTGGAAATTTTGAGTAGTTTGGAGAACCAGTAAATCCCACCTTTGACTGGCTCTACCCCCATCTATTCTTTTCCTCCTGAGTCCCAGCTGATTGGCTGGGTCTTCCTTTGTTGTCCTGCACAGGAGAATGGAGCTGGAAAGCAGGTTAGTGGGATGTGGAGGGAATGGAGATTTTACTGTATCCTTCCCATACCCCACCCACCAAGCCACACCCACCAAGCCATGCCACGCCCACCAAGCTAAACCCACAGGATTGGTAGTAAAAAAAATTGAGGGTCCACTGGTCCAAATATCTTGTTTTTTACATGGTGGTCTTCCTCCGAATACAGCTACCTGTCCCACCTGGTCAGACAGGGAAGGTATGTTACAAACTCTCTCAGTTAAAGAATTCTGACTGGTGGAATCCAGGAAGAGACCCTTGTCTGCTTTTGCCTCTGCCCTTTGGAATATTCTTCCCATGGTGGGGGGCAGGCCCCCCACTCTCCTGGCCTTCCAAAAAGGAGTCAAAACATAGGTCTGCAGCTTCCAGATGAGCACACAGCCGTGAGGCTGGCTGATACCAATACCTAGGTGTCTCCCCTTTACCTTTTAAATTAATTTTAACAGTGTTTAATCATCATTGATTCCTTCTAATTTTTGTATTGCTATGTACTGTTTTTATATTTTAACATTTCATTGCATAGTGATACTTTATTGTTGTCACCTAGAGTCCCTCTCTGAGGTAGATGAGGGTTAAAAAAATGTGAAATAAATACACACACTTTCCCCACAAATGCTTCTGAGCAGGTATGAATCCTGTGAACTCCTTGCAAAACTCTAATTTTGGGGAGAAAGTAATTCATAAAATTCTGATCTGACATGGTATGAGAGATGGTGGGAAAGAGAGCTGGAATTGAGGTGTTTGAGTGTTTATCTCAGAAGAGCCAGTCCATTCCAGCTGCTAAGAAGTAGTGGGAGAACAAAAAGCTGCTGTGAAACTTCACTTTAACTCCCTATAGGGAGTTAGTTGAATTCTGGGAAAATTGCTCTTAGTCTTCAACGTGCTGTATTAGCATTAAATTAGCATTAGCATTTAATTAGCTTTAAAGATCCATTACTAAAATCCATGTTGTTCTTGCTTTCTTTGAGCTTGCCAGCATATAGCCTCATTCTGGGGATTTTAGTCTCCACATTTCTGAAGTATATCACATGGGAGAAGGACGGTTCATTAGTCGATACTTAGATTGGTCGTATTTTGAGAATGCAGTAGAAGCTCCCTGGTCAATACTTTTCAAAAGAGCCAGAACTGGAAGGTTGTCATCATTATGGATAACAATAGCAATAGCATTTAGACTTATATGCCACCTCTCATGGCCCCATTGGAGCCCGGGTCCCAGGAGGAGGAGGATATGGGGGAACCAGGGCCGATGGAGAGGATGGACACAGCCCTATGGCCCATGAGGAATAACCTGTGGATGATGATGAAGTAATTGCAGGTTCCTTGGGCATCGGAAGAGTAGGCAAGGAGGAAGAGAGGGTGCAGACGGACCGAGGAAGGGGGGAGGAGATGGAAAGGGCAGACAGTGGAGCAGAGGAGTAGTGGAGCTCCAGAAGTGAGCAAATGCTTCCCCTGCCTGATCCCTAAGTGCAAAGAATGGAAAGGAGGCAGAATCAGTGCAGGGCATCCCAACCACTCAGGAGAAGAGCACCCCGCCCCTCCTCACAAGGATCACTTGGAGAGTAGCATTGAAGGAGATGCTGTGGGAAGGGGCTTTTATTGGGAACAAGTGTTATATTTTGTGGCAACATTCTCCATAGCCCTGAGAATAACTTTGCTCCAGAATCCTTGCTGTTGTTGACTGAGGTTTGATTCTTTGCCTTGCGGTCAGTGGACTTCCATCCCTGGGAAGTTGCATGAAGTGTGTGCAGGCACATGGGTTTGAGCCTTGCTCTTGGACTGTAGGTGTGCCCTATGGGCAGAGACTTTAGGGAATGGACAGGGAAGTGCTGGATTGTGGGGATTTGGGGGCACACTCTGATGATTTACAGGGTAAAGATTTTGCCCCTAACAATTCTGGAGACCCAATTTTAACAATCTTGGAAGATGGAAATCTGAATCAACCTTGAGCCCCATTGGGATCGAACTCCAGGCTATGGGCAGAAATAGTCTTCAACTTGACAACCATAATAGAGTCTTCCGATTATGGTCCTCAGTTGTGACAATCACAAAGCAGAGTCATTGCATGATAGACCCAATTTTACACTTTTTTGTGTGGTTGCTAAACAAATGCCATGGTTGCTAAGCAAACCCAATATTTACTATGGGGCATTTTTCCTGAAAACCAGAAGGACTAGTCATGAATACCTTCTGGGGAATCTCTCGTACCTTTGAATTGTTGCTCAGTGACTGGTTATATGCTGAGAACCACCTGTGTATTCTCTCCCTAGCACATACCATCTCAACCCCTTAAACTGGCAGTGAATGAGATTTACATACATTTTAATGCACTGCTTGTTGATATGTATACAAGTATAAGTACAAACATGGAAGTTGTGCAACTAATATCTGCAAATATGAATTGTTAGAAGGGCTGATGTTCTAAATGAATAGAGCAGTGTGTTTGTACTTGTCTTAAGTAATATTCTTACACAGCTCCACTTGTGGGAGGTTGAGTTGTTACTTTGGAAATGGGTTAGTGTGGGTTGTTTTTCGTTAGACGTGTGTTTCTAATTTGTCATTTCCTTGGCTGATGAGGACATCCAGGAAGGGCTAGTGTGTTGTTTTCTTCTTTGTGAATTTTATTCCTTTACAGATATTGTTGATTGTTTCATTTGTCTTCTTTAGTTGTTCCTTTTTTATGATATAACAAGGGTGGCATCTACATGATAGATTCATACATTTGATTGTATGTGAGGAAATACTATAATTTCTAGATGTTGCATTATAGTCTCTGCTATATCCTGTGAGAGATGATCCCATGGTGTTCCTCTGAGTTGTTAGTACATTTGTCCATCAAACTGAAAATAAGTGATGAAACAGAGATTGATGAGTTCCATTCTGGGTTTTTCAATGTTAGTGTAACTGTCTATAGAGATTCTCAATCATCCAGATCATGGTTGTCCCAAAGGTGCCTTTCTAAAAAGGCAACTGGACTTTCTGGTTTTTCTTTGAAAATGTTTCACTTCTTGAAGAAGCTTCATGGATGAGAAGCAAAATGTCTTCAAAGAAAAACCAGAAAGTTCAGTTGTCTCTTGAAAAAGCACCTTTTATTATTGTTAGTTGCAAAGCTGTGGCCTACCCATTGCAACCCTATGGACAACGTTTCTCCAGGCTTTCCTGTCCTCTGCCATCTTCTGAAGTCCATTTAAGCTCATATCTACTGCTTCAGAGACCCCATCCAGCCACTTCATTCTCTGTCATCCTCTTCTTCTATTGCCCTCAATTGTTCCCAGCATTAGGCTCTTCCCCAGTGAGTCCTTCCTTCTCATTAGGTGGTATTGGAGTTTCATCTTCAGGATCTGGCCTTCTAAAAAGCAGTCAGGGTTGATCTCCTCTAGGACTGACCGGTTTGATTGCCTGGCACTCCAAGGGACTTGCAGGAATCTTCTCCAGCACCAGAGTTCAAAGGCCTCAATTCTTTGGCACTCAGCCTTTGGGATAATGTTAATGTATTTGGCTAGGTATTGTAGTATTGTAGTATTGTTGCCATCAATTCTTTCACTAGTTCTGGATCTATGGATATAAGGAATGCTGCGAGATTGAATGAAACCAAAATTCCATCTTATTTTTATTATTTGTTCTATCAAATTTAGGTATCTCCTTCTATGTTTAGGTCTTTGACTTTCTGGAGGCACTCCAGAATATTCACTCTCCTCTGTGAGATGTGCAAACTTTTGTTTAAGTTCTTGGCTATGTTGAATGATGGAGTTCCTGGAACAATATAATTGGATGAAGAGGTATGCCAGTTATGTGTATTTTTGAGCCTCAATTGGTCCAGGGATCCAGTGTTTTTCATCCACCACTATTTTTCTTTTGTGATTTGACCTTTCTTGGTTAGGTTGTTGAAGATTCTCTTGATCAGGTTGTGATGAGTTGGGGCTTACTGGGATGTAGATTTCTTTGCCTTCCAATAATTCTTTGCTTTTAGCTTATATTGTGTTCTGTCGATGATAACCATGATTTGGTCTTTGTCTGCTAGAAGGTAGTTTGGTCCTTCTTTAGACCTTAGCTTTTGTTCTGTCCTCTGCTTTGAGTGAGTACTGATTCTGTGTTCATTGGCCGGTTGGTACAATTTTCCTCTTTTCTTGGGTCGCAGTGGCAAGATTTCCTGTGGTTTTTAAATGCTGTTTCTAAAACTGCAAAAACAAAAAAAATCTGACTAATTAGCTTTGTCTATGTTATAGTTGAGGCCTTTCTGGAGCCTATTATAGTCCTTGGCAAATATTGGCAAACTGAACATGTTGATTGTCCATTTGGTTCATGGGTGTCTTTGCTTCTAGAGTTTAGCTGCAACAGTTTGATGTGGAGTTTTGTTTTTAGTTTTTTCCAGCTTTTTCTTAGAGGTGTATCCTTGAAGATGGTTATCAGCATTTTTGTGCATTTTGGGATCATGGTTTGTTGCAGTTGCTCTTTGAAGTTGTGCTGAACCAGGTGTGCTGGACCAGGCTCAACAACTCCGTGGAGTAGAATGAGCTACAATAGATGGTGAAAAACACAAGAACAGTCTCTAAATGCTGAATTGCCATCACTGTAGATATGTTAACATATTGTTGGCATAAAGCAGTGGAAAGTAGAGATATAACTGAACTATGATTGAACTTCGAATTAACAAAAGACCTAAGGCAACTTTGAGTATGCCTCTAGCTAAAGAGGAAAATATTCTTGTGTCAAAATGTTTTGTTAAATTTTGTTTTTGCTAAGGGATTAAAGAGCAGCTGGCCAATTTCTGGTGACTTTATCAGGCAAAGGGGGATATTAACTTGAAGAATCCCTTTGAAAATCCCTTTGCAGTCCCAAAGCTGTCAGTCACCTCTAAATATTGACTTTTCTGGGAAACCTTAGCATGATAAGCATGTATAATTGTAAATCAAATGGAAAAACTGGAAAACAGTGACAGTAGTCAGTTTATTTGATTGCTATAGATGCATGTAGGATTGTGTTTCCATTTATCTACATCAGTTTTTTTTTACTCAAGACATTAAAAATACTTTTATTAGCTGTAGGGTTTTTTAAAAATAGGCAAAAGAGGGGAAAAGCCACATTGTAATGTAGCTGCCATAGGATATACATGAAGATCGTCTTGGTGAGAGAGAGATATATGAATATTTATATTTTAGCACCTGCAAAATTACAGAAGTGGAAAGATCTGAAATGAATAACTAATTAACTAATTCTGTTTTTTTAACTGCACTGTGGATCTTTTCTTGTTTAAAATTATCCTGGGCATATGCTAGTAACTAAATTTTTGTGTGCTTAATAGTAAAATGATTCTCAGGATACTTTTCCATAACATAATCATTTTTTTAAAAAATCAGTACTATATGAACCAATTTATGCGAAATAAGTAGAACAGCTGATTAAAAATATCTGCTTAGCCCCAAAGATACGGCATCCAAATGAAACACGTTGAAAAAATTAATATGTAAGGATTTTTCATTACAATCACTGTATTTTCACAATTGAACTCTATCGCATTGGGCCAAGAAGATATATTGTTTCTTGAATGTGATTTAGTGTCTTAGAATTACTGATGTGCAGTTTCGTATCCTTAATTATTGTTCAGAGAATGCTTAGCTTTAACTTAGCAATTTGCTAGGGCTTGAGAACTTATTAATAGGTCATTTATGTATTAATTCCAAAACTCTGATCTCTTTAGTAGGAGAAGATGGTGGATTCATTATGTTAATTAGTTATTGATGGATGGATTGATTATGTGCTGTCCAGTTGATGTCAACATTTAGTGACCTCATACATAGATTTTTCTCCAGAACAATCAATCTATCTCTAAACTTATCCTTCGGTCTTCCAATGGTGCCCCCATCACTGCTGGAATTGAACCCATCCATCTTCTTACTGATTGTCCTTCTCTTCTTTCTCCTTCCATCTTTCCCAGCATCCCTTTTCAGAGACCTAGAGTCCAAAGTAGGATAACTTGAGCCTGGTCATTTATGCCTCCAATGAGAACTCTGGGTTGATTTGTTTGATGATCCATTGGTTTGCTTTTTTTGGCTGTCCATGCTATTCTCAGGAGTCTTCTCCAACACCAAAGTTCAAAGGCATCAATACTCTTTCTATCCTGTCTCTTCAAAGTCCAAGTTCCTTTTCCATAGAGAATCACAGCGAATACCATGATGTAGATTATTCTGATCTTTAAAGAGATAGACCCAGTGTGACATCTGAATATATTTTCCAATCTCTTTGGGGGTACTCTGCCAAGGCTGGTCTGTGTTAGATTTAAAGCTTTATGTACAACCTTGCAACAACACATAAATTTAAGTAATTACAGATAGATCACCATAGCTTACTCCAGTGTTTCTCAACCTTAGCATCTTTAAGATACATGGACTTTAACTTCCAGAATTCCTCACCCAGTGTAGCTGGCTGGGAAATTCTGGAAGTTGAAGTCTTAACTTTCCCAAGATTGAGGAACACTGCGCTACTTTATTCTGATTTCAGGAGAAATAATATTTATCTTACAGACAATATGCTAGAGGGTCTCAGATTTCTGGATTGCAGAAATCCAGATGACCAGTACATGACAGGCAAATGCATTGCACTGTGATTTTGTGCTTATCTTTGCTTTTCTTTGTAGCCCAGATCTGACACAAGATATATGTGTTGGAGGATTCTTGCAAAAATGTTTAGGGAGCTTTTGATCACAGAGCCTTTGTTCTGAATCAAGTAGAAGAAAACAAAGAGATAGTTACCTGCTTAGAAACTGAGCATATCCATTAACAAACAAAACATTCCCTTTTAGCTTTTAAATCCCTTCATTATTGCACAGAGGGGCTATTACTCTGCAGAAGTGCGGAGTGGCATTGTTGTGTCAAGATGATTGATCATACTCTCATAAGGAAGAGGAGGGGTGGAAATCTCTCTTTCACCAGTTAGTGAATTAGCAAAAATCTCTCTTCCCCACACACCATCAACTAATTAAATCCTGTGGTCAGCAATATGATGTTGGTACATAAACTCAGTTTAGCTGGCAAATCCTATTAATTCAGAACTTTTACACATTTATCGGAAGTGTGATTGGTGCTGAGAGCCTAAGCATGTCTTTCTCTGCGATGCAGCATCATGTAATTTAATCTTGTTAAAAGGAAATCCACTAACCATCTGTTAATTTATCTGCAATGAGAAGGAAAGGGGTTTATGTCATTATGAAAAACTGAAATATGAGATGGAGTGGATTTGTTTGTAGACAGTGCTTTATTTCTATTTATTTATTTATATGATTTGATTTGTCAGTCATTTACAAGATAATGGGTATAAGTATAAATATGAGTAAAAATACAGGAAATAGGTATGAATAAAGGGGGACAATAGGACAGGGATGGTAGGCACGATAGTGCACTTATGCACGCCCCTTACAGATCCCTTAGGAATGGGGTGAGCTCAATAGTGGATACTTTAAGGTTAAAGGAGTGGGGGTTAGAGGATGTAACAACAGTCAGGTAGTGCATTGCAGCCATTGACTACTCTGTTGCTGAAGTCATACTTTCTGCAATCAAGTTTGGAGCAATTTACATTGAATTTGTATCTGTTGTGGGCTCTTATATTGTTGTGGTTGAAGCTGAAGTAGTCATTGACTGGTAGGACATTGTAGCGGATAATTTTGTGTGCTATGCTTAAGTCCAATCGTAGGCGGCATAGTTCAAGATTGTCCAAGCCCAAAATCTCAAGCCTGGTGATATAGTTATTTCTGATATAAGTGTTCTCTATTTGTTGAGTTACTGATGGATGGATGAGATTTATATAGAAACTTATCTCACTTGCATGTTACTCTGGGAGGCGTGTATAATTAAAACTAAGCTATCAATATACTTTATCCATGAAGACAATTAGAAACCATTAAAAGTAACAAAAGACAGAGAAGAATACAATCAAACTTATACCAGCCATTTAATGAGCTCCACACTTCCATGGCATCACTAGACCTGATAGTTACAACATACTAACATACTTAGTGTGTGTTGAAATAACAGGTTACCTATTCCCTTCTTGTCCCACCTCCCCTGATGCTTTGGATGTCAACATGCAAAACCTCCAAACAACAAGGGATTGTGGAAATCATAGATCATGGTTGACTGATTGGTTAATCATGTTCTCCTCCATGCTGCATCGAGAGCTCAGGATGGGTTGACTCCTTCCTATGATGTCATTTAGCTGAGTCTGTGCTAAGATAAAAAAGCCAGCCCCCGGAAGAGACCCTAGCTTTTGACTCAGCTCCTTTCAGTCAGTAGCTGTGTCTCTGAAAGCTTCTGTTAGATAGCACTCACCAGCGATCTTCAGTACCATTTTTCTTGTTTCAAGCAGCTCCCAGGATCTGGGCAGCTCCACTTCCAGTAAAGCAAGGCTGTCTCTCTCTCCTGCACCGTTGGGAGCAGCGTTGCCAGAGCGCTGTTCAGGCAAGTTGGGCAGCATCTGTAGACCTCCCCCATGCCTGCGCTTTGAGTGGTTGTAAAAAGCGATCGGCAAACCAATACCAGCGTCGGCCAGCTGATTGTGTGGCCAGAGTCTGCCCTTTCCTTTGCTGAGTTCATTCGGGGCTCTTTATAGCCTAAGGAGGGATTCTTCGATCTCGGAGACTGTTTCCCATAGTCAGCGGCCATCTTGGATTGAAGCCTTCCATCACGAGGTGAGCAGCCATTTTATAAGCCTGGAGGCCAATTTATACCCTCAGGGGCTTAATACAAAAAATTTACAGTTTCTTTTCATCATAAGAGCCTTTATTCTTCAAATGGAGCAAGATAAGGGTCAGGCAGAGCTTTTGCCCCCAGTGGAACAGTCTCTTAAGCCCAATAAAAGAAAAAGACTTAGGCAACACACCCAATCAGTCCAGAGGGAGGTGGCTGCTAAAATCAGAGCTAAGGCTCTAGCCCCTAAGCAACTCAGGCTGAGTTGAGGGCAGAAAAGTACAGACATGCAGCCCTAGAGAGGCAGTTCAACAGAACTATTCAACAGAAGTGGGCCCCAGCCAAGCCCTCCCAGGGGAGGATAAGTTATCTATGAGCCTTTCCATTCTCCATCCTGGTCTCCTGAGGCTTTTGCAGTACAATATGATCCTCAGGATCTCAGCAGATCTGGGCCTTATTTCCAACAGACTTCTGGGCCCTATGTTCCCCCCCCTTCCCACCAGGCCTCCAACCTCTTCTCAGGCTAGGCCTGAAGCCACCTTCACTCCCAAAGCAGCGGGCCTTCTGCCTTCTGCCTCTTCCTTTGAGCATAGACCAGGGGATATCCAAGATGTTGTCTCATTGGCCATTAGGCAGGGATTGGCTGAAGGCTTCAAG
>BHFT01032335.1:0-25044 GCA_004320025.1 Laticauda laticaudata
TTTGAGAGCGGATAACAACGGATGGAAAATTTGCTCGTCTGCTGTGTCCTTTTTACATACGTTTTGCATCCGTTGGCCGGTGTGATCTAGCCTTAAGTTCCCTTGTACAGTTATCTTGTGCCCCATTTCTTTACTCCTTTGCAAAGCAAAGAAAGTGCTTAAAGGAAGTATTGCTTCCTGAACTCCTTTTCTCCTCAGGGCATTCCATAAAGAGTGCTAACCAGCACTTCAACTCTAAGGACATTAATTAATTTATTAGGACTCTTGGCCAGCTTGCAGCTGCTGCATTAAACTGCCCAGACCTTTATCAATCACATTGAAGGCTTTTGTTATTATACATGCCTGCACTGGTCAGAAAATGATTTTTATTATCATTTGTTACTGTCATATTTATGAATAGTTGCTATCTAATGCAATTGCTAAAGGAGGACTACTTGTACTAATTTACTATCTACAATAATATACAGAATAATTATGCATTTGGTCCATTAAAAAATATAGGAAGGAAACAAAAAGAATAGGACACATTTCCTTTCGCAGCCAAAGTTCATTTTAGCAGGGACTAATCCCAAATAATTAGACAGAAATCAATATTCTAATTAAGAGACCACCAAAAAAGAATCCACACCACAACCAAAACTGGCAGGAAAGCTATTACCTATAAACAGGAAGCAAACTGTACATTTACCACACTGTTACCTAGTTGACAATGAAATGTCTGCAAACAACCAATTTCAAGGAGTACTCAAGAACTCCACCATAATACATCAAGAAAATGCTCCTATTCTCCACTAAGCTGCTTCGAGAATCCAGCATTGGGATATGACTCTAATGTCATAGAGCTGAGTCAGCCTCTGTTGAGAGCCCTAGCTTTTTGGCTCAGCTCGTTGACATTAAGAGCTATTGTCTCTGGAGTTGTAGTTATAGCAATCTTCTCTCATTGTCAAAACAGCAAAAAAAAGCAACCAGATACCATCAGCGCAGTTCCTGGGGCTCCAGTAGAGGTGCGCTTGCGAGGAGAGTGGGGCGCTGGCAAGCAAAGTGCAGTCTGGGAGAGATATGCTTAGCTTCAGCTTCCCATGCCATTTCTTCAAGGCACGCTGCTTGTAAAGAGCTTTTTAAAGCGGGAGATCTCCCACGTGGGTCTTCTGCAGTGCGAGTTTCCCGGAGCGCATTTTTAGGCCTCAGAGAGCTAAGTCATCAGCTAGCCTCCCACATGGTGTACCAACGAAGCTAGGCCTGATTACAATCATGCATCTCAGCTGGTGTTCAGAGACTGAAGTGGATCATTTCCAGCATGAAGGCAGAGTTTCAGCCATCAATCAAATCAGCCAGACAGAAACCCTAGAGCAAGGCCCCAAGGATTTAGGCCTGCCAACCGGGGTTCCTCAGAAGCCTCTGGCCTCCTGGTTGGTGGCCATTTTAAGATTGAGTTCTTTTGGGTGCCATTTTGATTGGGCCTCAAAGCAGTGATTCCTTCTGTGTAGCCTCCATCTCAGAAGACACCCTGTGGAAGAGCTGACAGCACCTTTGGTGTTCTTTCTAGAGAAATGGAGAATGACTGGATCCAGCCAGGACCATACGGCATGCAGGTGACCCAGGGGCCTGAAGTGTCAAGAAAGCCTCTCAAGAGAAAGCATGCAAGAGTCCTTTCAGCCAATAGGGTGGCAGCAGCGAAGATCAGGGCCAAGGCCCTTGCTTCCAAAAAAACTTCAAAGTCAGAACTTAGAGCTGAAAGGCGGAGGCACGCTGCACTAGAAAAAAAGTTGCCAAAAATTTTCAGCAATTAAAGGAACAGGGCCTCTCTCAGTCAGGAGACTCTCAGACCTATACTGATCAGGTTTCCAGAGCAGTGAGGTCAGAAGGTAGTTTAGCAAGCCACCTTCAGGCATGGTCCCCTGAGAGGACTGATGAGGCCTCCCTTCCCCAAGACCTCAGTAGGTCTGGGCCTTGCTTCAGTCCTGCAAATTGGGATACTGGAATTCATAATCCTCAGGGATTCTTGCCCCAAGGGGGCTACAGGCCCAGGGTGGAGGCCTCTTTTACTCCAACTGTGGCTGGGCTCTACCCCATGGTCTCTCCCCCAGACAACAGGCCCCAAGATATACAATCAGTGGTCTCTGTGGCAGTCAGGCAAGGCATCGCTGAGGGGTTCCAACAGCTCCTCCAGCCAGCAGGGGGAGGTCCCTAGCATCCTCTCCACCTTCTATCAGGGAAACACTCTTCCTCACAGGAAGATTTCCAAACCCCTGGATTTCATGTATCCCTCCCATCCTCCTAACTGGGGAGGACAGGAAGACAGAGGCTCCTCATAGCCCTGAGAGCATAGAAGATCTTCTATGTCAGAGAAGGGGAACTCGGGGACCTCTATATCTCAGATGAAGAGGAGAGTAGGCCGGAGCAGCCCACAACAGCAGCTGTCTTCAAATCTTCCTTATTTAGGCCTCTATTCCACATGGCCTTAGTTACTGCACAACTAAGCCCAGAGGAAGTGGCACGGGAACCACAGGTGGACCTCACAGCTCAGAGGGACTCATTATTTTCCAAGCCCGTAGTACCAAATGAGGTTGTCCTCTCACCATTACTATTCTTGGACTGAGGGATCCATGAGGGATCAATGCGCTACTCCCCTCTTGGGGCCCTACCCCTCATCACAAGACAAAAGATTCTTCAATGTGGGACCCTCCCTGGCCAATGCCCTAGCAGTGCCAGCTGTAGATCCCCCAGTGGTAGCCACTTTTGGAACTCCCATGGAACCGGAAAATGTCTTCAGGCTTGAGGACAAAAAATCAGAGCAAACTCTGAAACGCACGCACCAGGCCATACCCTAGGCAGTGAAGGCCTCCACTGCGGCCTCATTCTTTAAGAAGCCAGCAATATGTTGGTTAAACCAACTTCAAGACCGGCTATCACTGGTAACACCGACACCAGGGCCCAACAAGACCTAAACAAAATAATTTAATTCATAGCCGACGCTACCCTATGCTCTGCCAGATTCGTGTCAAAGGCAATGGCCTCCTCTGTGTCTGCAAGACGGCTTCTCTGGATGAACAACTGGCAGACTGACTCTCAGCACAAGTGGAAGTTGGCAGCTGCCCCATATTCTTGGGAGAACCTTTTCGGAACAGCCTTGGAACCGTACCTGGTTGAGACCAGGGATAAAAGGAAAATGTTGTTGTCAATCAACAAAAGGTCAGAATTTCTACAGATGCCATACTCCAGGCCTCCCACCTTCTGTCTGGAAGCCAACCCTCAGTTCCCTTGTGCCCAGAGAATGTTCTTGCCTTGCCAGGAACAAAACCAGGACTGCGCAGCCAGACAACATTTCTCTGGTAAGTGGCCCTTTCAAGGAGGAGGGGGTTATTTATTCAATGACCTCTAAGTAACTGCACTAGAACTGCACCCTTCCCTCCCATCAAAGGTCGCTTGACCTTTTTTGCATCCAGATGAGAGGAATCAACAATGGACACCTGGGTTTTCATGACTGTATCATCTGGCCTTCACCTCGAGTTTCTCTCTCCTCCTCTGATGTTTTTTGTCTGCTGTGTTGAGGTAATTCCCCGTTAGGAGAATGAGTGCACACAGAACATAGTGAGAGTGATGTTGAATAACACACGACCAGCACGCAGATACACTGAATAGTAAAATATAGGTTTTACTTCCAGTAAACAGTTAAACAAAGTCCAACAAACAGTCCAAGTCATACATGGTTAAAACAGTCAGTATTCAATCCAGGGATAATCCAATAACAAAGTCCAGTATCGTAAACAGTTCAGTAACAGACTTACAGCAATCCAAGAAGTATGACGATCAGCAACAGTTAATAGGGAAAAATGCAGGAACCAAGAATATCGAACATCAGAACAACTAGCAACTAACAACAGAACTACCCAGGTTTCTGGCTCCATCTTATGGCCATTTGAGGAACCACACCCAATTACAATTTTATCATTTCCTTAAAGAGACAGTATTAAATGTCTATCCTGGTTTATATATTTCCAACCCAACTGTTAGGTGACTTATCAATTCCTAACATTCTCCCCATTGGGTAGGACAATATATAAGACCTTACAGTTCATATCCATAAAGTCCATATTCTTCACAGCAAGCCTTATGCTTTACAGAGCCTTGGGCTTTTGTAAAATGATCTGCAATGTTATTATCTGACATGCAGTACTCCAATTTAATAATTTTACATTACACACATTGTCTCACACAATCTGTGTGTTTTGATCTTGTCTTTACAGCAAGATTGGAAGCCATCTGTATTGCTGACTGGTTGTCTTCATAAACAACATAGAATCTGTTATGTCAATTCCCATATCAATCAATAGTTGCTTATAACTTATTAAATCTGTACAGAATAAAGACAAACATGAGAATTCAGCCTCCATTGTTGACAAACTTAGATGTTTCTGTCGAACAGAACTCCATCCAATCAACACCTTTCCTAATAATATGACAGTACCTGACGTAAATTTACATGTATTTATGTCTGGAGCGAAACTTGCATTGGCATATGCAGTTAAACTTAGTTCATCCTTAAGGCTCCAAATACAATGCATAATACATTGTTCACTTCAGATGTCTCAACACACGCTTAGCAGCTTGCAAGTGCCTTTCAGTCAGCTCAGCATTAAACCTAGCTAATTGGTTAACACAGTATGCTATATCTGGCTTTGACCAATTACTGAGATAAGATAAGCTACCAATCAATGATGAATGTTTTAGCCAGCTTATAAAGTTCCATTTTAAAATTCTTAGTAATTGCTTAATTTTACTTGCCTGTGAAATTTAACCTGTTTTATCTTAAATTTAAATTAAATTTAACTTAAATTTATTTTCTAAGTGAAATTATTTCAGTAGCTTCTTGCTCAGTTTTGGTGATTAATGCTACATCATCAGTAAATAGCAACAATGAAATTACACCATCACTTTCCTTTTTCAACAAACATGGATTAGCCATGCCAGCTACAAAACCTATCTTAGTTAATTCCTTAACTATACACTGGTTCCACTCATATCGTGATTGCTTCAAACCATAAAGACTCTTTTTCAATTTCCAGCAATCATTTGTATCATCATTTTTGATACCTAAAGGTTTCTTTAAATATATAGTGTGTTGCAACGGTGCATGCAGATATGCTGTCTCTACATCTAAATGATTTATAATGCATTTCTCCTTAGCTGCCCACACTAATGTTGCTCTTAATGTAGTAGCCTTCAGACTAGGTGCAAACCATTTCATCATAGTCATTTGCTGTTTGATTGAATCGTTGATAAACTTAAACTTAAATTTGGTTTTCTGCCATGTCAACAAGTGAATGGCAATTCACTAGTTGTTGTGTTCACCACATCGTTTAACACATGGCTGCTACACATTATAGCTTCACCCCACAGTGTTTCAGGCAAATCTGAATCAGATAACATAATGCGAGCCATGGCTTGTAAGGTTTGCCCTCTTTGTTCTATGAACGAGTTATGTTGTGGCCTGTATGGTGCAGAACGCTTATGCTCGATACCAGCCAATTTCAACATCATTTGGAATCTATTATTAATATACTCAGTCCTGTTATCTGTAACTAAAGTAATGACCCTACATTTCATCGGTTGGTGTGCCCAGGGACCTGGCCAAGAATGGACAGGATGCCCTGAAATCAAATCCCCTGTATTTTTGTTTTAAATATGGATATCTGCTTCAAAATTGAATCGTACCTCAACAAATAATTTATTATTGTTATGAAATTGCCAGTATTATTATATTGGTATGATTAATATTATCAGAGCATATGGGTATGCAAATATATATCAAATTTGGATGTCCCAATCAGCCAAATTGAGAATGCCTAGCAGGCCAAATAATCACTCACAGGNCAGCTTCCCTGCACAGGTGGATGCTGGCCTAGGTGCTCGCTGTTGTGCCGCTGGATAGGGAGAACTGTGAGGGTTGAGCCAACAACACGAATTAACAAAAGCCTCGAATATATTGGAAACAAGGTTGTAATGATTCCTTGGGGTATTTTGTGTAAAAAACCTCTTCAATCTGGAATAAGGATTACTTCACACAGTCTATTGAATTAGCACTCAACGCGGCCACGCGGTCCCTTTGCAGTAAAACAAAAAATGGTGACCGGACGTTATTTGTGGCGCATGCACCAGCAGCAATATCTCGCTGAGAAAAAGAGATAAGCTCCAACAGCCTTCCCTTAGGGATAAACCGGTGGGGAGGGGTGAAATAACGAGGCGATTACACCTCCACCCCTAAACAGCATTCTTGGGGTAAAAGAGAAACTGCGATATGACTCAGGGAGAGCGAGAGAAAAAAAGCCTTGTTGTTTAAATGATAAAGCGGCTCGGCAATTGTAATGGCAAGGATAGGGCTAGAAGTTGGGGGGGGGGAATGAAATCGAAGCCTCCCTGCACTTAAGGAGTGCTTCCTGGTAATGCGATCCCCAACAGCCAAATGGCAAGGGCAGCGTCGGTAAGAAAAGAACAATTGACTATCTGCAAACCTTAAAGAGAATTCTCCTGTTTCGACCAAGGATTAATGAGAAGCACTGCCTATCTATCACAAGGCTGAGCAAAAACTGGGGAACGCTGGGGAGGAGTCCATGGAGGAGGAGGAGCGTTCTGCAAATTAAACCCAGCCTAGATAAGCAGAGACTGAAGCATCTCCCACTACTGGATGCTCTGAGCAGCTCGTGGGAGAATGGGTCACATAGAAGGATTAGGCAAGATTAGTATAGTAGAAGAGAAGAAGGAAAGGAATGTTAAAAATCAAGAAGGAAATTTAGGGCAAAGTTGGAGGATGACTGAGATGTATTAAAACAAGTTTAATATTGCCACTGAAGGAGACAAGGTCCTTAGGCAGACAATTAGAACAAAGGAGAAGGGATGTCATAGTATTACTTACATTTCTTCTATTTATTTGATTAAGAGGGTAGAGCTTTAAATGCATTGGTTCTTCATGGGTCACATACAAATTTAATTCCATTTTTGTCATCCCATCGGTTTTAAACTCCTTATACTATATTATACTCTGATTTCCAAATTTGTAGGAAACAATAACCAGTTATCTTTACCAGCCATCCAATGGGAAATGCAAACAGGGATTAGTTGCTGTTCTAAAGGCCATATTATTTTTGCAACCAAGGCTTACATGGAACACAGATTGCCCATGCTTGGTGAAAACTAATATATGATATTCTACCAACACAAATGGAGAGATGAACAGCAGGAGAGACACTGAGCAAATTCTACATGTATCAGTTCTCATGAATAGAAAAGGCTTCATTTCTTCTCTTTCTAAATTCCCACTAAGCTATGAAAGCTGCATATCTCTTAATTAGTGACTCAGGTGGAAAAATAACAATTGAAGTGGAATTTCTACAAATAGTAAACAATGAGGGATCCACCTGGGCAGCAGAGCCAAAGAAAGAAACCTTCCCACATAAACTCCCATATGTACTTTTAAATGCTACTGAATGCTACAATATTTGATTCCTGTAAGCATGAAAAATGCTAATAGATATTGTCAAATAATTGTATAATACTGATCATTTGAAAAGCATATCACATTCTCAGGAATAGCCAAGGGTGGGTTTCTTTCAGTTCTGTCCACCTCTGTAGAACCGGTAGCTCTGAAGAGCAGCAGACCTAGAACCGGTTCTATGTCTGCTGATTTTTTCCTCACCTGCTCACCCGGGCTCTTATTGACCTTTATTTCTGCTTTTAACAATTTCAACTGCAGTTTAAAAAGCAGGAAAAAAGTGCTTTCTGAAAGGCTGCTTCTCTGCACTCAGCGTGCTGATACGATTTGCAGGGAAGCATATCGTAAATCACCAAACCTCGAAAATCACTGAACTGGTAGTTACCCTGTGGATCCCACCTCAGGAATAGCTTATATAATTCATTCTTATAAGTAAAAATGTGTAATTTGTTTTACCATTCCAACAGTGAATTTTTAAAAGCAAAATTAATATGTTATTATTGCAGGTGTTTAACAGTTAATTACACCAAAGTGTAAAAGATAATACCCAATAAAATAAACAAACACAATAGAATTAAGCAGCAAACTTTGATAGGAAGTTGTTTGCTATAAGTTTCCCTTGGAATTTTACTTCAGCAGTTTTATATTCTATCTCTCTAAAATCTGCATCCAAACATGTAGGTTTAGATGTTTTGATGCATATATAATATATATATATATATATATATATAATTATATATATATATTATATATATATAATAATATATATATATATATACGATATATATATATATATATATATGAGTTGTGAATTATCTTGTTTTTCTAAAGAGTTAGCTGTTGTTATTTGCATTTTCTGAATGTTTATTCAAATTAATTCCTAACAGATATACATGCACCATTTCACAACAATAGACTAGTAAAGATTATACAAATTGATCAGTGATATACTTACAGTTGCATTTTTTCTGCACAAATCTAAGCTTACATGCTGTTCGGTAGGTGGACAAACGGATGCGATCCAGATCTTGAGCCCCTAATGGTGGAGAAGTATATGTGCTAAGATATATGTGCTCTGTGCCTAAATCTTACCCAACATTACTCACATAAGCTTTCTCTACGATATTTTAGAGCCTTTTATTACTTACACAGTTAATTTTGGGTAAAATGTTTACCAAAGGGGAAGTTTCAGTGTAGTTTTATTAAATAAATATGTTTCTTCATTCCCAATGTGATCAAACCACAAGCAAAAAATAAAAAGTAAATACCAAACAGTTGAGTTCCAATACAGGGAAAGTTCTTAAAATTAACAGTTTAGTTCACATAAAAAGTTCTTTTGAACTGAACTCTTGGTGACTCCATGGACATTTCCTACAAGATTTTATTTTATTGACTGACTGATTGATTGACTGATTGCCAGAGGTCCTCATGAAGGAGGAGAAAGCATGGCAAGCTGAGTTTAATAAACACACACAAACATTTCAGTTGAAGTTTAATATATTGATTATGACAGGAAAAGATTATCTTTCCGTAACCAATGGCAACATTTATTATTATTTTTAGTAACCATGAGCTAAGACAGGGATATTACACCGTTACCCAAGTGCCAGGCTTTTGAAGACTTTTTTTTGTTTCTAGGTATTTGGAAAGTTAATTTTTATCAGTAATGGACACAGAGAAAATGCTTGCTCATTTAATTATCTTCCTAGTATTAGCAGGAAATCATACTGTCATAATTTTGTGGTTCACTCTCCCAAAGAATTTGGTAAATATTTTGGGAAGCATCAAAAATGGCTTCTGCTAGTGACAATGAATTACTTTTTCTTGATTTATGTAAACCAAGCTAGAAAAGCAATCAGTTGTATATGCTAGCATCAGTATCTTTGCTTGACTGAAGCTGATATATTATCTTTAAACAAGATATGACCTACTTACGGTCCTTGGATAAATTTGTTTATGACATTCATTGGACGATACAGATTGCAAGAGGATTCGTTGCCTGAACACTTACTATGTTCTAATTCATCCAGTCTATTTGCAATGTTGGAACAAAGGGTATTTTAATCTGGGGGTCTCTGAGAAAAAGGCAGGAAAAAGATAAAAAACCCAACAGTGCTATACTGTCAATCACAAATCTTTATGACAACTAGGCTTTTTTTATGACAACTAGGCTAAGAAATTCTCCAAGGTAAAATCAATCAGCTTCAGTCTTATTATTCAAAGATACTGTTTACTGTTTTCAGAATATAAAGACATATGTTTTAATTATGATAAAATAATGAAATTTAGTTAGCAAAATGGGAGCATTTCTTCGGTTACCCCATTAACAAGATGATTTTATTTAAAAGATTAGGGTTGGTCTAAGACAGAGGTCTCCAAACTTTGCAACTTATGGGCTTCAATTCCCAAAATTCCTCAGCTAGCCAGCATGGTATCCAACCTGCAACATGGCTCTCTGAGGAATTCTAGGAATCTGTTTTGGTATTATAACTAGAACACAGAGGAGGCATGTTGATGGTCCTCTATTTAACTTCCATATTGGGAGGAAAGAAAACAGGGTGTTTTTTTCCTACTCTTCATTGCCACTAACAAAACTTTTACTTATTTTTTCCCTTTAATCTGCCAAATATTCTACACAAGTTCCTTTTATCAACTAACTGTTTCAGTGCAATCTATGGCTGGCAGATTGTCCTAAACTATTCAGTGTTTCATCCTGGGAATTTACTTTAATCACTGGTCATGTTGTCAAATACATAAGAAGCCGTTTCAGTGACCCCCAGTTTTTTTTCTTTTTTAAATGCCATGTTAATATATTGAATGTTACTAAGTTTGCTTTTTGCTTTTTAAAATATTTCTGGGATTTTTAAAATTTTGTTTTAACACAGTTCTGTTTCATTCCCCAATGAAGACAATACATTAATTTTTTTAAAGGATTGAGTTTTTTAATGGACTTCCATAATAATAATAATTCCTCAAGTGTTAATTGGATCATTAATAATGGGACTAAGTAATAGTGATACAGAGCTTCAAGATTTGTTTGAAGAAGCAATCCATCACACTGATAAGTCTTAATATACAGTTGAAGTGCATCTGCAAAAAAAGTGATATAGCTTTGAATCTATATATAGGAATGCTTTATATATTATAATACTATTTTATTTGGACTTTGCTTGTGGCTGATGAGACCAGAAGTCTAAAATGTTTAGATGGCTTTAGTTAGCTAAAGGTGCATTGTGAAGGATCCAACTCAACTGTAAGTTGAAGTATCTTAGTGTACACAGCACACTAAATCTGAAGGCAAAGAGGTCCTTTGGAGCAGGGGTCACCAATCTCAGGGACCACCAAACTCATAATTTTAGATCCCAGGAATGACTAAATGGTTCTGTGGGCATGGCCTAATTTGTGGGTGTGGTTTGGTGGTCATGTGACTGGCTGGGCATGGCTTGTATGCAAATATTATAAATATTTATATAAATATTGAATTTTTTTTATTAAAAAAGCAACTTTTTACCCAAAATCAGGCAATGCAGGCAGATTGAGTTGCTCACAGAATCATTCAGTGATCTATCTATCTGCCATCGGCTAGTTCAGTCTCTCAAATTTGCCATGAGTCTACACTGAATTTGCTTGCAAGCAAATCTTCAATTCTAAGGAAGGTTCGGCTGTGTTTAGCTGGAAAGCAAGAAATCCAACCATTTCCAGCTTCCTAGCAAATCTAAATCTCCTGGCACAGCAGAACAGATGATGGTCAGAAAAAGGAAAGCTAGCAACTTAGCAGATGTTCACCGGGTAAGGAATGAGTGGGCGGGGAGGGTTACCGCGGGCCATGTGGGCTCAGCAGCCTTCTGCTTCTGCGCAGTCTGGATTAATTGCTTTGGGGGGGTGCTCTGGGGGTGAGATTTCTCTGAGGCCCACCAAAATTTTCTCACAGCCCACCAGTGGGCCGCAGCCCACCGGTTGGCGACTGCTGCTTTGGAGTGTGTGGCATTTGTCTGCACATTTATTCTGCTATGGCATAGATGTCCTTCACTGACACCACATGATTCCAGGAAAAGACACATTCAGGTTAAAAACTGCAGACAGCTGCTACATGTATGACTCCTTACAGTTCAAAAACCTTTTGCTGCTTTTCAGCCTAAAGCATTGCACAGTTTTAATATTAATGTCAATGTTATACTGTTTTAATTCTACCCACAAAATAACAATTCTACCTACAAACAACTATAATTCTACCTACAAACAATATTTGTATTCTGACAAACCATTAAACATATTCAAAATTAAGGAAGTAAAAATGTGATTTAGGAAACCCAGAAAAACATTGCATTGCTTGGGGTTGAACAATCCAGAACAAATTACATAGATTACATAGAACAAGGTGCACATGAGTTTTTTACAGAATTAGAACAGCCTTTAACTTTGTTTATTAAGCATTTGGGGAAAATTCAGTGCTAACAAATTGGGTCAGCATCCAGTGAAGAAAATGGAATTACAGTGACAAAATATATTTGAGTTTCAGTATGGTTACTGGTGAGAAACAATGTCTTTGACTGTTCACATTCCTTTTCTCCCAAAAAAAGAATACTGGAGATATTCATCTCTAGGTCTGCATTGAAATAATTAAAAAGCAGCACTTTGTCAATTAAATGTAGTTTCTAGCTACTGTTTTGTGTTGAAAATTCTTACTTTGTAGAACAAACTTCCTATAGCCCAGGGCATAATACATGTAATTTTTTACCACGGGTATACTCTTGTTGGCCTTTTGCAAGAAATTTAACATCTGTCGGAAAAACAACAAAACAAAATATAACATGCCATGGAACTTACGCATTTCTGCAAACAGCTGCCTCCTTTCTGCCATGGTAGCGCCTCTTTTCCCACAATCTTCAATCATTCTAAGCAAAAGAATATTAAACATATCTTCAGAATCATTTACAAACTAAGGACATAAAATATAATTCCAGGACACTATTTTTCCAATTCAATATTTATTTTTTTATTTCTATAGCCTCCCGTCTCAACAAATGACTAGAGAGCATACAACATGAAACATAAAGGCCATTAAAATTATTAAAACAAAACAAAATAAATATATATGGCATCAAATAAAAGTGTTATTATGGATGTTAATATAGTCTGGAAATGCGGGAGTCTAAATATGTGGCTGACTGTGCAACCAGTCATAATGTTTAAAACCCTTTGAAACTTTTTGACAAAATTATATAGAAATGTGTTCACCATTGGAAAACAAAAGGAAGAACATATAGCTCAGCTTCCGTTTAATTTCAGTTCAGTTTAGTTTAGAGTATCTTCTGGAAAAAAATCCATACCTTCCCATAATAGATTACAAACTTCAAATTATAAATTTCAATCTGATTCCCTTTCTGCATTTCTTTTAACAATCAACATTTATCTACCAGCAGGTTTTTTCCAGTTTATACAGTAGATTTAACACCAATTTTGGATAACATCAGAAAATTGTTCTGTTTTTTCATCTTATAATTGAAAAGTTCTAGTAGCATCTGTCTGTTCTACATGTGGAAGAAGTATATAGTGTGTGGCAGGGAAAAAAGAGTTGCTAGTTTACATTAAGTGTGATAATTCAATAGCTGTGTGTTCAGTTTTTGCCTTGCAAGGAGAAGGGATTTAAAAAAAAAATTCTTTGATTAAACTCTATTGATGATGGCAACCATTATTTCTATTGATAAAAACAGTTTTTTCTTTTTATTTCACTATAAATAATGAAACAAATTAAATGTTAGAATCTGATCCATAATCAAATTATGTTTATTTTACTTTATTGCTCCTGTTGGGGGCTTCTTGTGTGAGAAATATTTTAACTGTTCGCCCATATTATTTTTCTGATTTAAACTTCCTCTAGAATCTATCAATATTTTTTCTTAATAATATAAAAATTCCTATAGATTAACATTTTTTTCCTCTGGTAGAATTAAAGGCAATTTTAAAGGTAATCAGCAAGAGTAGAGAAAAGCTGGCCCAATGTTCAAAGCTAACACTGATTTTAACATCAGATAAAATAATATTATATTGGAGATCTGGAAATCATGTACTTTTCTTTTTTGAAGCAACAGATTTAGACAATATAATACATTATGAGTCTGCAATAATATGTGTCTATTTATATACACACACACCTTTCATCCATGCATCCAAGACTGATTAATACAACAGAAACCAGAAAAATATTTATTTTGGCTTCAGCCTTCTTCAGCTGTTGTGAAATAGTGGAATAGTCGGTGAATGTCATACACAAATTTCTCTGTAACATTCCAAATATTAGACAAAAGCACATATATAATAATTCGCGCACTCTCTATTTTTATTTATTAAATTAATACGTTCTGGTAATTGTAAGTATAACATCACGGTCTGAATAATTAACCAAGTTAACCAACATTACAACAGTAATGTGACAATATTTAAGGATTTAGTAATATTGGACATCAATTATATTCCTTCAAAATAGCTGGATTTCCTACAGATCAACCTTCCAAAATAGGCAAGTACAATGAATTCTTGTGACAACAGAAACTTTATGTCAACATGCTTTAAACTAGCTATGTAGTATGGCAATCTGAGAGGATAAACTCTTTATGGTTACTATTATAACAGCTCATGAAATGGGAATAGGATTTGAATAATCCACTATAAAAAGAATAAATATGAAGACTCTGAAAATCTTACGTTGGGTTGTATTTAGGAAGAAACAGTATAGCAGATTAGAAAGAGATGAAAGTTGTTTTTTCATTTATAATACGTTAAAAATCATGTAAGGACACCACAATCAAGAAGGTCATCTATTATCACTGCCAAGAGAATCTCCAGTAAAAGGACCTCACACAAGAAGATAGACTATATTGATTCCATCCTTAAAGTCCAGCTAACATGTTTCCAATATGATACAAATGCAATACAAATTAACCTTGTTTTAAAGCAACAAAGCAGTTGTATCAGTATTTCCAGAATCGCTCTAGAAGAGGTGAGGGTATTTTTTGAAGTGAAACAGTTTGGTGTTACTGTTATCTTCCCTTAGAAATATTTAATGGTTTCTTCTGAGAACTGAAACAATAATTTAAATTATCTGAAGAAGTAAATGCCCTGTATCATTCCATCAAGTTACAAACTCAGGTACTTAGATCGAAACAAAATGGCGGCTTCTGAAAACAATGAGACAGATAATAACACTTCTAGATAACCTCAACTATTAAAAAACAAACAAACAAATGACTGGCCTAAAGTTGTTCAGTAAGCTTCCATGGTTGAAGATGAATTTGAACATGTTTTCCTGATCCTGCCTAGGGGATCAATCACTACACCACAGTCCATAGATGATATTGATCCCTTACATTTTGTTGAATTTTTGGAAAGGAGTGGTACACCTATAAAGAGAAGTACCCACAGAAGCAGTCATTTTAATATGCAAAGATATATTGCTATGTTTTTTATTTCACAGGCAAGCTGTGTTTTCATTTCTAAATATTTTTAAAAGCAGGCATGGAAACATGAAAAACCATGTAAACCTTTCCAAGAAACAATATGCCATTATTAAATTATTTTGAAATTGTTAATATTGTGCAATTAAGCTTTTTCTGATGTTTTATGTGATATAGCTTATGCCCTTTCTCTGTATTTCAAAAGCAAAGCGTCAGGAACAATTTTCTTTCATTTGGGCAAGAAATGCCAAAGATATTGTTCACTGAGATGCATTTAGAGCAGGCGTGTCAAACTCGCGTCGTCACGGCAGTGTCACATGAAATATTGGGACTTTTCCCCCTTTGCTAAACTAGGTGTAGGTGTGGCCAGTGTGTGACACATCCGGCCTGTGGGCCAGGAGTTTGACAGCCCTGATTTACAGATACAGGTCCTTATGAGATTTGTGGAAATGTATTTTAAAATTGCCAAGATGGACACAGCACTTCTACTTAGTAAAAAAGATTTCAAGATTTCAACTTTGCATTGAATGGCTTAAACCAAATATTGATTCTCCCCCCCCACACACAACTAATGGTGGGCCAAGTTCTTGACACATGTCTGAGATTGTTCACAGCATTTACATCAGGGGTATCAAACTCAAGGCCTGGGGGCTGGATCTGGCCCATGGGGTGCTTACATCTGGCCCATGGGGCTGACCTGAAAACAGAAAAGGATTGGCCCGTGGTGCCTCTGCCAGTGAAAAGGGAGGTCGGAAAGGCCATCTGCAGCCCTCCCAAACTCCAATTTTGCTGGCAGAGGGTTAAGTCCCTTTTCCAATAAAACAAACAATAACTCAAGGAAACAGAAACTTTTTAAATAAGTCTTACGAATCCCCGGTTCAAAGGCTGCTACATACTAATTAACTTTGATAAGCACAAACATCGTCAAAACTGTGTGAGACTGCCAAGAATCACAGATAAGAAATATTTCACAACACAAGAGTCTTCAAATACCAACTTAAAATACTGTAATGTCCATGAGGCTGTTTCAAAACATCTTTGCTTCCTGCAAAGAATGTTTGCTTCACAGGTGGCTTTTATCTTCTTGAAGGAGGGGCCATTACCTTGCAGTCTTACTCCCAAGTCGCCCATGCTGTTTTAACTGCTGTTTCCTGCGAGCAATCCTTCATGCACGCACACTGGGCACAGGCTCCTCGGAACCCATTCATTGCTGCTGCCAGCCCCCACAATCTCTGAAGGCAGCAGTCCACTCCCTAATGGTCCTAGCCCCTTATATGCGTCCTCGCTCTCCTCAGCCATCCGCACCTGCTGCCGGCTAACCACAAAAGGTTACAGGAGGCCGGCACAGCCGAAAATGGAACTTTTGAGCCTGTTTCATTGGCAGAGCACTCAGGTCACCACAGGCACCCCTAACATGAGTGACATTGAGCTGGCCAGGCCCCTTATCATGTCCCCCTGCCCCCCAAGGTCAAACACAACCCTGATGCAGCCTTCAATGAAATTGAGTTCGACACCCCTGATCAGGTAAGGGTTGTATGGGAATCAAAACATAGATCTTTCTTTATAAGATTTTGTTAGCTCCAAAGATGGGCATTTTATGCAGATTTAGAAAGGTTTTCATCTGAAAAAGAAGCCTTGAACCTAAATCCCTCAGTATCACCATTGCCTCTTTGGCTATACCAGGATGCTATTGGCTAACTCAAATATAAAGGCTGCTGAGTTCATAAATCCATGATGATTTAATGTGACTGCTGGGGTATTTCATCAAAGAAAAAGGCTTCTTGGGGAAAAATTAAGCTTCTTTGAAAATAACTCCCCATTTCTAAACAACTCTTCTGATTACCTAATTTATCTTTGAAAAATTATGGTCTGGCTCTAGGTATAAAGTCTAGAGGCGGGATCATAAAATTTTTCAGTTAACTGAAGACTAATGCTACAGCAACATTCAGTTACATTTTTTTCTTGCTGCTGTCTCATTCTTGATAATAGGATTTTCATGAACTTAACTGTCTGGATGTATTAACTAGTGCTACATGGAACCTATTGAGTACTGTCTGCTCAGTATCTGATTTTCCCTTCCTCATGAACCTTAGTTTGTATTATGAAACAGATACTAAAATATTAGGAAACAATCTGTTCTAATGGTGCCACCATTCTTAATTTCCTTGGACAGCCTGAGATGAATTATTGCAGGTTGATTTGCTTCCAGTTTTCAGTTCATTAAGTGTAACCTACCACTCCAGATCCTGAAGTAAATATTCTGCTAACTTAACCTCATCAAGATATGCTAGACTTCAACTTTCATTATTCCCAGAAAACAAGGCCAATAGCTCTGCTGTTCAGACTATGATTCATGGAATATATAGTGGGCATCAGGTTAGTGAACAATGGACAGTGTAATACCTTGCATTAGGGCCAAAAGCTATTAAACAAGATGTAAATTGGATTCCTGAAATATTTTTCTTATTCTTAGTAATCAGGGGAATTAAGCTCAGATCTGAAACATAAGGATGATGGAGTGGGATAACCCTTTGATGACTATACTGTACATAAGAAAAATGTGCAGAAGAATTTAGCTTTGACCTTGAAAAAAATGTGGGAGAGGTTGCTTAATTGCAGGAAAATAGAAAATGATATTGACTTAGGATAACCCAACCTTTATCTTATTGTCATTCAAAAAGAGGTAGGGAAAATTTGGGACAGACTTTAAAGATTCTGTTTATATATCTTCAACAATAAATAATATTCCTGGAATCCTTGGTTGTTTTTTCATGACCAACTTTGTCTTGAAGACATCTGAGTCTATTGAGCACCTTCAATCACAAATTCAGAAACTGGATCAAGAGAATTGATATGTAAGGGCTGAAGAGCCTTTAGTGGCTTCCTAAGTTGCATGGTTCTTCTGAACTAATCATAGCTTCTTTTCTGACCACGTTCAGTGAGAACAGCACAGTTCACACTACTAATATATCTTGTTCAGGTTGTTGTCCACAGTGGAAGAAGTTCAAGGACCAGGGTTGAGCTACTGACTCTGTATGCCCAAGTGTACTGTATGCTGTTCCTATTTCACCTCCAAATTAATACCAGCATAGGGATAGGATTTGCATTGAAGGACTGGTATAGGAAAAACGGCCATTGTTGGTTGTAGAAGAGAAATAAATTAGGACTTTATGGCAATGCTTCCAAGATGGGCTGCTATTTGGTATTTGGCACAGGGAAAATTAAGAGTGTATCTCTGCTCTGAGTTGGCCTTGAGCAACAACTGTTCCATCAAAACCGCATCAAGCAATAACCAACCTAGAACTACTGTATACTTATATGCACATGCATGCATGTGTGCATTAAATAAATTTGGGGAAAAGAAAACTTTGCATATTAAAGTGCTGTGCTAATTATAACAAAGAAAAATCAATTAAAATGATAGAAGGCAAAATGAAACATATTGAAGTTTCTTGTTCCTGCATTCAAAAAGAAAAAAGGAATCTTGTATATTAATTTTAATCTAATTAAGATTTGACAGATTATTTATTATTCAACATTATTTTTACAACAGCACAAAGGGCATAATGATAAGAGCATTTTTAAGCAGAACATTTATTTATACAGAGACACCATATGGGAATGAGGTGCTAGCATACACACAAAAAATGCATTAATAGACAATAATCTTGCCTGTTAAGGTCATTTTGATGAACTCTTATTACTATAAGCAGTACAAAGTGCAGTTGAAGGAGAACAAATTTTATCAAAGTAATGCTTACTTTTGCACACAAAAAATGTTTTTTCTCTGCTTGCTTCATATTTGCTTGCCAACCTTTTGGAATGGAGGGATGTCCTTTAAAATGTATCTTAGAATTGTCTTTCAGATGGGAGGGGAAGCAAACAAACAGAAGAAATGGGAAAAGTTTATGAGTTCATAAGAAAAGTAACCATATATTTAGCACTAGGCTAGAGGGTGTGCAGGCTGTCAATAAGTGTTTGTGTGCATGTGTGTATGTATATATATAAAATCACCTGTCTGAAATGGTATATGGTTTTCTGGCAAAGCAGAGGTTGGGCTAGATCTCCAAGATCCTTTCCAATTCTATTATTCTGTTCTGTTATTCTGTTGCAACTTTTAATGGGGAGTGATTTTCATTCTTTTTGTTTATGTCAAATCAGCAGAAATGAAGATAATCATAGATCATTTTCAAACTGCTTCTGGGGTTTGAAAGGGTTGATGAATGAAAATGATGGCAAACACAGAAATGCCCCAATTATGCTATGCAAACCAGATCACACTCAGACCTCTACCTCCAGTCAACTGACTTTATACAGTAAATAAAGCAAACTGAATTTAACAGGGGACTCAGCTGGATTCTAGAACTTGTCTCCTGACCAGCTGCTTTTATTGCTGACCTATCCTGCAAGCTGTAAGCTAAAACTGACCAAGAAGGCACTTGCAAGGATTGCAAACAAAATCTAGCAACGATATAAATGAAAATGTCAGCAGTACACACCACTGCTACAAGAAGACAGACTGATCATCAGTCAGTTAGTTTCCAGGTCAAAAAAAGATTTATTTATAACCTTTGTTATTTTTCCCAGAAGGAATTCCAAGAAGGAATGCAACTTGAAGCATATAACAAATATAAGCAGCAGAAATGTAAGGCAACATGTGACACCACCACAGCAGCAACATAATCTAATTGTAAGGGACAGATCATTGCCAAAGGAGATTTTTGGAATGCAGTAAATTGATAATGTTGTTCACAATAAAACGGCAGCATCCTTTAAGAAGGGGTCTCATTTTGTCTCTCTTTAAAGGAAATTGAAAATCCAGTTGGCTCCTCCAAATTTTATTGTGCACAGAATTACCACTAAATGGACAAATTAAGTGATATACAGTTTGCCTTCTGATGGAGGATGTTGTCAAAATATGTCACAGTCCTCAAAACCTTCAGATTCAGGCAATGTTATCTCAAAATCCTAGGGCAAATTAATTCTGCAGCTGTAAGCTGCAGCTGAGCTCACTGAGCAGAGGGCACACTTTGTGCCTTTTCCCTTCACCTTCTGTAGCATCCACTTAATATTGTCAGAAAAAAAAGAAAGAAGAAACAGCTGCAGGTCAATGTTTCTTCTGCCATTGAGCATAGATTGCCAGAAATCTTCTTCTATGGGAGGCAGAGGAAATCTCAAAGGGAGAAGTTTAGGAATGGAAAATCCTGACACCCAGATCTTGGCGAATTGCAAGCAAGAAGCAAATTATTCATGCTCTCAGTTTTTAAGAACACAGAAATGAAAATCCCCAAACTGCCTGCCACACAATCAATTATTTCTGATGGAAGAGATTATTTCTTCCCCATCACCAACATTAAATTGCAGTGTTTAGCCCTCTGCTACATTGTAATCCCTTTGTATAAAAGTACAAAGACAATGAATGATTTGCTGATGATATAGAAGTGAATTGCTATACTCCCACCACTATTTTTCCTTTGAGCTTGGTATTACTGTGAGGGGGTAGGTGTTGTAGTTCTCAACTCTTGGAGGAAAATGATTTTCAACGATCAGCCATTGAAATATTAGTGACTATGTTACAGGTAGTCCTCAACTTACATTTTCTTTAGTGACTGTTCAAAGTTACAACAGCAGTGAAAAAAGTGACTTATGACCATTTTTCACAGATACAACCTTTGAAGCATCCCCATGATCATGTGATTCAAAATTCAAATGCCTGGCAATTGATTCGTACTTATGGCCATTGGTCTGTCCCAAGATCATGTGATCGCCTTCTGCAACCTTTTGACAAGCCAAGTCAATGAGGAAGCCAGATTCACATAACAATCAGGTTACTAATTTATCAACTGCAGTGATTCACTTAAGAACTATGGCAAGAAAGGTCATAAAATGGGGCAAGATTCACTTAACAAATGTCTCATTTACCAACAGAAATTTTCAGCTCAATTGTAGTTATAAATTGAGGACTATCTTTATATAGTTGGTGATACTCAGTTTATGTGATCTTGTATGAGCTGAACATGTGATCTGAACTCTGAATCTTTTGATAATTGTTCAATTCCGGCCTTGATTAAATTATTTCAAAAAGCTTGCTTTTGAGCAGCTAAAATCAAGCCTTCAGTTCCTTTTCTTAATGTTCCAATTGTAAGTCATTGCCAGGTTTTACCTTTCTTTACTTAACACAGAAAGAAAATACCACAAAGTACTTTCTTTACTTTTGTTTTCAAAAACATATGTAATGCTTGCCAGTATTTGGTTCATGTTTTTATTTCATTATTTCAAAGTTTTGTTTTGTTTCCTGTACCATTTAATAAGTTCCATTTTTTAACTTGCATTAATACTTCGACTGTCTTTTACGTATTTAGCCAATGATTGCTTTTCAACTGTCCAACAGTAAACCTCTGCCTCCATTTCTGGGGCACAGGTATAATCTATCAATATTACTACAGAGTTATAATGCATCGTGAATAGTTATGAGTTTTTTTGTTTTTTGATAACGATCTGCCCATTTCATGTTACGTCCAGTTAATAATTCCAGCTGTACTTTGTATGGCCCAGGTAATAATGACTTGAAGTTTCCACTGTTCCATTTTGTCGTTAAGTCATTTTCTCACCCTTTGGTAATATTTTTTACTAATCACATTTTTAACCAATCCATGTTTAATGTTTATTTTTATTAAACAAATTTATATGGCTGCTCTACTCACACATTCCAGGCAGCTGACCATATTAAAACTGACAACATAAAAATTCACACACCCCCGGTTATCCAACTGTAAAATGCCCAGTTATTTCTAGACTACATCCTGATGGGTCCAAATGATTTGGCCATTCAGCATTTTAATTCCATTAATGTTCATGACTTTTTTCTGGTTTGTTGCTACTATAGCACATTTCAAATTCCACTACTCTATATGTGCCAAAAAATTCTTACAGTATCTGTCAGTAAATTAAAAGAATCTAAATAAATAAATCATGAAAGCTCACAAGATATAATTGTTTATCTTTGAAACATACAATACAAAAATATGTTGAGAGAGAGAGAGAGAGAGAGAGGGAGGGGGAGAGAGAGAGAGAGAGAGAGAGAGATGTTTACTTGGCTAAATGTAGCAAACTTATATTATCTTTGCAGAATTTGAGATCTTTTTCATGGCTCACCTAGTACAGTATTTTATTTTAAAAAAATAGACTATTCTACATTATTTCTCATAAGAAAAGGATATTGTTATAGTTTAATTGTATGTGTATAAATTGTACTTAGGCATGAACATACCTTGCAATACAGTTGTGCAAAACATATGAATGACTTACAAGAAGCACCTCTCTTTGAATTGCTAAAGCAGTGGTATCTTTCCCAAAGCGTCCAAAGCTTCCCCCCAGCTGTCTGTGCATCTATTCTAATGATGTGAAGATAAATTCTTTATTCATCTTCAGGTTCATTACAAGAACATTCTTTGGAATGCAATATGAAGGAAACAGGGCTGTGAGAAAACAAAAATGATAGTGTGACTAATATATGCTATATTGTGCCAACTTGCATCTTTCAACCTTTAAAAGCCAAGCTTACCCACTATTGGAGGAATCAAAGCTTTCACAAGATATTAAAAAAGGCAATGGTGTTTCTCTCTTTCTTTTTTTGAGTACAGTGCAGAAATTAAATAAATAGTATTGCAAATAACAGATTTTTGTTTGTCCTCTCACAACAGCTGTAGTGCAATCACTCCAGGGAAGTTCATGCATCATTATGTCAGCTTACTTTTCTGTATCTTTATATCACATTATTCAGTACTGGAAATGATAGGTTGCTTTAAAAAGAGAGGAAATTAACTGAATGGCCATCATGTAGTCAGTCATTTGGGTTGCCCATTTCAGTAAATGATAGTGATGGTGAAATTTGGGTTGCCCATTTCAGTCTGATAGCGATGGTGAAATTTATAGGCAAACGGTATTGATAAATTTACAAAATGAAAGAAAGATACCAATACTGAAAATCATTCTCTCTTTAAACAGAAAATTGGGAATGACAAGCACTGTATATCCGCATAGCAATTTATGTGTAGATTTATATGAAAATGAGAACAGGGGAAATACTCTGTAGTGTCTATAGCAAACTGTGATTTTTTTTTTTTTTGTATGNATATGACATTTTTTCCAGTATCCTCCCCCTCCAAAGCCTGTGCAAAAACTTTTCAGATGTTTTACCACTGGTAGTATAAGAATTCACAATATCTCAGGCTGGTGATTAAGCCTGCATTGGTTAAAGACTTAAAAATGTGTTTTCTGAGCAGTGTTTATTATAAAACTAGTATAAAATAAAAAATATTCATTTTTTGGGTGCCTGAAGAGGCAGCAGAGAAAGATCTTCAGGAATTATTTGAGAGCTGTGCTGTCACATCTATTCAAGCTAAATAATGGCAACCAAGGACCCTTTGGTCCCAAGCACTTAAAGCTGACTTAAGAGTTGCTGGCAACTGCCTGTAGCCATCGTGCATACCTATGCTGCGAAGGGGGTGATGGATAAGGATAGGTTGAGCATGGCTGCAGCTGGGCTGACACAAACACCTTCCAAATCTCAGCTGCACATTGGGAGGACATGCGCGTCTTGCATGCCGATTGGTTGATCTGACTTCTTGTTCTGTGCTTTGCTGTTTGAGTGCTCCCTAGCCAGAACATTACATTTGCAGAAATACAAATGGAACACCTGTGCAACTGTTCCCCAATGATAGACACTTACATTCCCTTGCCTGCAGTGCCAGAGAAGTCTTATCAAGTACTTAGGAGCCAAGGGCTTGGCAGCACAAGCTCTGGTCCTGGTGATCAACCCTGATTCAATCTTGCATCATTATCCCAGGACACATATATTTGTCTTCATTCGCCAGCAAAGTCTGTTCAATCCTTTAGTCGTGGCAAAGCAATCTCTACTCTTTCTCCTTTGAGCCTATTATCAAACCTCTCCCATTTTTCCTTCTAACACAAACATTCAAAACTATGTTTATTCTTATACCTGTATCTTGTAAGCAATTGACAAATCAAACAAATAAATAAAATAAATAAATTCCCCATCTTTATATTGGCCTGATGTACTTTGTTCTTTCATTTTGAATGGCTGGGGCATAGTCATAAAAAGATAAGTCCTAACCATCAGAGTAGAAAATCTAATTATGTCATACAGATCCAAAAAGCCAGGACAAAGGAAATGCAAAGGAAAAAATCACCAATACACAAAGTATTGTTTCTGTTTTTGCCTTTTGCAATGCGGAAAATATATCCCCCATTTCCTCCTTCAGGAGAAAACAGCAAATGCCCTTGAAAACTCTAAACATTTGTTTTCAATTGTAAACAGACAGCACTTTGATGCCCTGAATTAAAATAAGCACAATTAAAAATTAATATTGTGTAATTGAAAGAAATAAATTATCCCCATGTAGCAATTCCGTTTCGACGAAACTTTATATCTTTATGTTTATTCAGTGCTTATCCTTTGCACTATTCATAATAACTTCACAATATTCCATTCTAAAATGGAAAGTGCTGTTTTAATGTGGCTCTTAAGAAACACAGCAATGATCACATTAATATGAATGATTACAAGCAAATACATTTTTAAAAATCCATGCTGATATAGGTCATTATAATTGTCCTTTTAAAGTTGTAATGACGTTTCGGCAGAATCTCATCTGCCATCATCAGGCCCATGTATTGGGTTCATCTTCATCAGTGCCTGACCCACATGACAAAGGTGAATCCAATACACAAGCCTGATGATGGCAGATGAGATTCTGCCGAAACATTGTGACAACTTTAAAAGCACAACTATAATAACGTAGGAAAAGACCCGAACAAAGCTGAATATCCACGAAAACATACCTACCTACATACATACACGTATACACGTGTGTGTGCGTGTGTTTTCATAGATTTTCACAGGTACAGGTATGCAGGTCTTGGCATGTTTGGGTCTTTTCCTGTGTAAGATTGAGAGTATCTTGGTGATGTTTCGATGAGGTCCCGCTCGCCATCTTCAGGCTGGTGCTTTCAGCTTCGTGCTTGTGCGAGCAAAGCGTGATCGGAGCTGCCATCTCCCTATATATACTGGTGGGGAGG
>BHFT01032337.1:0-60062 GCA_004320025.1 Laticauda laticaudata
GGTACTTTGCTTGTGTGGAGTGACCAAAGTTACAATGGCACTGAAAAAAGTGACTTATGACCATTTCTCACACTTACGATTGTTGCAGCATGCCCACAGTCATGACAGGCCAGGCAAGGAGATGCATGCCTCAAAGTGAGTGATATTGAGTTGGCCACACCCAGCCAATAACATGACCAACAAGGCATGTCCACCTGGTCACATGACCACCAAGCAATGCCCACCACCGAAGCCACTCCCACAGAACCGATTGTTGAAAAATTTGAATCCCACCCCTGGGTAGCATATACAGCTTTGTGAAGAAATTCACAAGAAAAATTTGGTAGAACTTATATTAACAGTTTTAATAAGGTGAGTTTGCTTTGAAATGAATTGATATTTCTTTTTGGAGAATAAATAACCAGGCATCTTATGATTATTTTAATCATTCCACTGCAAATTTTTAGACATTAGCAAAATGGAGAAAATAATTCCAGACTTTACTTGATTGTATGGAAAGGCAAAGAAGATCCTACTACCAATATTTATGCATAAATCAGTGGAAATAGGAAGGTTATTCGTTTTCTTGCAAGCAAAGGGAAATTATTATAAAATCATCCTGGGTATAGTCAGGGTCAGTGATTGAAATATCAACTGCTCTGAACAATTTATCGTGGTACTCTGACAAATTAAATGTGGTTGTTATCAAATCCAATTTCATGTACTGAAATGTGATGCTTAATTTGGTTTATACTTATAAATATGCTTAATCTTCATTGCTTTCCCTTGTTTTTTTTCAAATTTATTATGATGAAAAAAAATGGCAAACCAATGATGTACTGAGAGGTATTCAAGCTCAGGATGGAAATGATTTCATTAAAGTAGAATTGCATGGAAAAATGAAATGTAATAAATGTTTAATGATGATATTTTCCAGATAGTTTAGGGTTTTTTTATTTTATTTGCAGAACCCCCATGTGATAAGAATGCTTTTAAGGAATTCTAGTTTATTGAAGGAATAAACAAGTTTTGGGTCTTCACTTCTGGAAATGCATCAAAAACAGCACTGGGCAAATTCTGTGATAGAATTATAGTCTTAGATAAAAGATTCGGTGATGTTCAAAGGAGATACATTTGGGAAGAATGACCTCATAAGGGATATGGATTCAATTAAATGTTCCTAAAGTAATTTTCCATGTAAAACTCATGAAGAGATTTTATAAGCGCTTGTTCAGCTAGTCTTTTCCCCATTTGAGTTATCAAAAATTTGCAACAGTTGTATTTGCTGGGATGTGACCATAATGAATAAAATTTACTCCAGATTTTCTATGAAGGCCCTAGTATGGCAATCTATTGAATATCAATTTTGGATACCATTTTATGTATGTCAGGTTATAAATTATTCTTATTCTATGAATACATGCATGCACATCTTGAAAGCTCTGTGAATGACCATATGCCTTTTAACACCAATTACACGAGCATTTTGAATGGAAAGGGGTGTTAACAGCAGAACACAGAAACAGTGTGAATCCCAGATTTCTCCAGCCTGCTCATTCTCAAATTTATTTTTGGCAGTTCCTTATATAACTGTGTTTAACCTGTACAGCAATACAGATAAAACAGGAAGCTTGTTCACAGAAGTGTTTTCCTTTAATGTAGCAAAAAAGAAATGGCCATGTTCTGCATTTCTTTGCAGATAGTAAAAATACTTGATTGCATTTGCTATCCTTTTCCAAAGATTTCATTTTTTACATTACCATCCAGAGGTAAAGCATTACAATATGTTGAAGAAAGCAAGTACCTCTTTTTTGTTATAAAAATGTGGAAAAGCAAAATTGATTTCTGCCTAATCTGGGATAAGTTAGCCTAGTTCTGTATTATCAGTACATACTGTAGTGCCAGTTTGTTGTAGTGGTTAAGATACTGGCCTAGAAATCAGAAGATTGTGAGTTCTAGTCCCAACTTTGACATGAAAGCTGGTTGGCTGACTGTGGGCGATAGCGTGGACTGTGGGCAACTAGAATTCACCAGAAGATGTTGTGTTCTAGTCTTGCCTTAGGTATGAAAGTGAGATGTGACTGATATTGAGTTGGCCACACCCAGTAACATTGTCTCTCAGCTCAACCCACCTCACAGGGTTGTTGTTGTTGTTGTGGGACAATAGGAAAAGGAAGGACTGTTAGACATGTTGACTGCCTGAACTTATAAAAATAATGAAGGCAGGATAAAAAAACTTATGAAAAAAAAATCTACTGAAATACAAGGACTTAGTTTAGAACCAACTCAGTTCAGCAGAAACAGTTCCCACTGCTGGCTTTCAAAATTTAATATTTAAATTGAGCCAATTAAAATAATTGCTAAGGGTGGAAGTATTTCGGTAGTGTTTTCCAACATCTCAACTTTAAGATGCATGGACTTCAATTCCCAGAACTCCCCAACTGGCATTCTGGGTAAGGAATTCTGGGAGTTGAAGTCCACTCATCTTAAAGCTGCCAAGTTGCTTGGTCTTGCCAATTTGTCCTTAATGGCATGCTAAGTAACTGCATTATATAAAGAGAACACAACTTCCCAATCAATCAACTTTCTCACTTGACACTACCTGCTCCAAACTAACACAGCATGAAGATTAAATTATCTCAGAGACATTTACAGATAACCGTTTCTAGGTCATCCCTGTGGGATTTCACACAGTGGCAGCAAAGTTACCGTCAGTGCCCTGGAAATGAATAGAGGACATGAGTTGATTTCACAAACATTGATTTATCTGCAAAGGAGGAGACAAAGGAGAAGAAGAAAAAAGAGAGAACACTAAAGGCGTTAGAGATCAGATTATCACACTTCATTGAGTTCCTTGAAATATCTCAAATTATGACCTGGTTCTCAGGAAAATAGAAAATTCTTTCAACCGCGTGGATAACATTCTAGTCCTCTTGTTTATAGGGGGACATCCTGCTGTGAAAATGATTGAACAAAGGACTATTTTAGGAACCCCCAGGAAACTGATTAGACTATTCTCAGTTTGACACTGAGTTATGGGAGACTGATTGACAATACTATTTCCCACCTGGAACTATGTTTCCTTCGACATCCAGCTGCAGGTAGGGTTGCTCACTCTTGAAATTGTTCATGGATAGAGACTCTCAATTAGAGAGCAGAACTAAAGAAATGTAGTGTTGGCCGAACAAGGCACACACGGCAGCTGGTTAAATCAGAAGCAAAAATTGGCATTCTGACATATAAGCCATTCACAGATATATATAGAGAGAGATCTAATGTTTAAGACGCCAAGCCAGAAAGTGGGAGATTGTGAGTCCTAGTCCAGTCTGAGCCATGAAAGCCACCTGAGTGACCTTGAGCCAATCACCAGGAGACAGTGAGTTCTAGTCCCACCTTAGACATGAAAGGCAGCTGGGTGACTTTGGGCCAATCACCAGGAGACTGTGAGTTCTAGTCCCAAGTTAGCCATGAAAACCAGATGGGTGGTTGTATGTGTTGCTGCCCTAAGTTGTTTGTAAAAATAATAAAGGTGGTATGCAAATAAATAAATAAGTAAAATTTATACAACATTCAAAAGAGACAACAAAAGGTTAAGAAGGGAACAAAAAGAGCAGAACACTTCTTCTTCATCAGCCAATGCCTAAATAAACAGGGATTAACACCAGACAAACTATCAGGCAAAAAACAATATCCTGATCAAGGAAGTACCAAGGGGAAAATCAACGCTGGCAGAGCAAAATAAACCCCACACAAAATTGCACTGATGATGTTGCCCAACTGAGTTATGAAATGTCTGCAAGCTAACAATCAATCCTAGGTTATTAAGGATTCCATAGAAATGGTTGGCATGGCATTATACTGGTCTGTGAACAAAAAACACACACATTGGAATGCAATTAAATAAAAACAACTAAGGAGGAAAATAATTGTTATTTCCTTTCTTGGATGTGAAAAGAAACACCCCACTTCCACAGGACAGAAATGTAAAGATTATTTCAATTTTAATTCTACTTTCAAAGGAATGATAGAAGCACTGAAACAGAGGAGCTATACAACAGCCAGATAATCAGACAAAGAAATCACCACTTTTTCAGGTGTTACAAAATTGGGGAGGATAGCTAATACCCTTAAAAAGAGGAATACATTACAAAAGGATCTTGATAAATGAGAGAAATGGAGTGACCATAACAGAATAAAGGTAATCTTGTTGTGGTTTAAGATTTAATAGCTGCCAGCTGCTTTAATCCTGATGCAATATAAGACTGATACAATGAAGATGAATCAGCATTGGAATTGTCCCTTTAAGACTGAGGATGGATTCTACCCCTTTAAGAGGTGTTTATATAAGGATGACATTATAGAGGGCATGTTCTCTCTCCTTGTGTCTGGTATCCATTGCAGAGGTCTCTGTATAGAGTTAAGAAGATTGATTGATTGTCAGGTATTTGCCTAACATGTATATTTTTGTATATGTCTTGTACAGGGATGGGATTCAAATTTCTTAACAACTGGTTTTGTGGGTGTGGCCTAATGTGGCTGTGGCTTGGTGGTCATGTGATTGGGTGGGCATGGCTTGCTGATTGGGCATGGCTTTGTGGTCACGTGACTGGGTGGGCATGATTTGTATGTAAATATTGTAAATATTTATGTAAATATTGATTTTTTTTTAACTTTTACTCAAAATCAATCAAAGCCAGGCAGATTGACTTGCTCCCAGAATCACAGATTCACTCAGAAATCTACCTTTCTGCAATCTATTGTTTGAGTCNAAAAATAGAAGCTTCAGTCCTAAGGGAGATTCAGCTCTGCTTTTAGATTAGCTAGAAAGCAAGAAATCCAATGATTTCCTGTTTGTAGCTAATCTAAATCTCCTAGCACAGCAGAACAGCTGATGGTCAGGAAAAAGAAAAGGAAAAATAGCAACTTACCAAATGCTGGCAAGTTGGATGGCACACCTGCCAGGTAAGGAGTGAGGAGGGGCCAGCCAATGGTGTGATTTACTGGTTCTCCGAAATGGACAGAATCAAAACAATTGGTTCATAGAACCAGTTTGACCAGGTAGAATCCCACCCCTGGTCTTGAATATAATCCACTGTTGAATGTCTAGATCTCTGTCCAGGAGCTGTGTTTCACTCCTGGATTGTCCCATAATAGTAGTCACATTGCAAACACTCTGATACTGTTGACTCTAACTTTTCTGTGGCTAAGCAAGATAGTTGTTAAGTGAGTTTTGCCCCATTTTACTTCCTTGCCATAGCTGTGAAGTGAATCCCTGCAGCCGGTAACTTAGTAACATGGTTGTGAAGTGAATCTGGCTTTCCCATTGACTTTTCTTGGAAGAAGGATGCAAAAGGTGACACCCCCCCACACAAACAGGACCCATCATAAAGATGAATCAGTTGCCAAGCGTCTGAATTTAGATCACATGACCATGGTCGTTCCTGTGTGAAAAATGGTCACAAGGCACATTTTCCCCCAATATCATTGTAACTTTTACTAAACAAATAATTATGAGTCAAGGACTGAAAACCTGAACCCAGAGAGGACCCAGAGTGAGATGAAACTCATTAAATGGCTTGTGTGATGTGTTGTCACTGGGGTGGGGAGGCTATTATATTATTTTATTAATTGATTATTTTCATCTATGAGTTTTATTTTTTATATATGCCGTTTTTATATTCGTGTAAGCCTTGAACTTGTTGATCAGAAAGGTCAGCAGTTCAGCAGTTCGAATCCATAGCAACGCATAATGGGGTGAGTTCCCATTACTTATCCCAGCTTCTGCCAACCTAGCAGTTCGAAAGCACATAAAAAATGCAAGTAGAAAAATAGGGACCACTTTGGTGAGATAACAGTGTCTATGCAACTCGGTATTTTAATCATGCGGCCACATGGACCAAGAGAAACGTCTTCGGACAGCACGCCTCTTCGGCTTTGTAACGGAATGAGCACTGCCCCCTAGAGCCAGAAATGACTAACATGTTTGTCGCGAGGGCACCTTTATTCTTTAGCCACCTTTGAGTTGCCACTGCGAATAGATGGACAATTAAATTTTTCTAAATTAAAATAAAATAAAATGAAACTTAGCAGAGATAAGGACAAAAGCAATGGGTTGGAAATAATCAAGAAAAAAGCAATCTAGAATTAAAGAAGAAATTTTTTCCTGACAGTGAGAACAATTAATAGTGGAAACAACTTGCCTCAGAAGTTGTTGAATTTCTTTCACACTCGAGTTTTTAAGAAGAGATTGGATAACCATTTTGGTCTGAAAATGGTTGTGTTCTGTATGTAAACTGTTGGCTCCAAAATACATTTATGATTGGTTGTTTAAAACTAAAAGGGATTGGTTCAAAAGGAACCAAAAATTTTTTTTGTTTTTTCCCCTTTGGAAGCCCCGCCGGGAAAAAAAAGGGGCGGGGGGGCCCAACTCCCAAAAAACCCCCCAAAAAATGTTTTTTTTTTTCATTGGCTTTTTAACCCAAAGGCCCCGGGCAGAAGAAGGGGAAAAATGGGTATAAAGGAAAACTGGGCGCGGCTTGAGCGCCAATGTTCCGTTTCTTTCAAACTTACTTTTTGCTATGAAAAATAAAAAAAGAACTTCTGTTGTTGGAACCCGGGGTCCGTAACCCTCGTTGTTTTCTGGACACACTGGCGACTAAGGTGGGGATTGTCCTAAACGCGAGAACGGCGTAGGAGACCCAAGCACGTGGTAGAGAAAGTTCAGACGGCAAACAAAATGGCTGGGAACAACGCACCGCGCCGCACCTTTTAATCCCAACGAAGAGGCATTGGGATTCCTCGCAGACCGTTTCCAGATACCTGGAAAGCAATGAGATGGAGGATATCTCAGAACAATGCAGGAGAGCCGTTTCTTAACGCACTGCGAGACGACCGTTCTTAAAATGGCTAAAAGCCACCTGGCGAAGCCCGAGACGTTAAACAACTAACATTGGTCCGAACTTCAGAAACTGCTGAAAGGCCCACTACGCACCGATTTGGTGTCCAACCTTCATTAAAACGCGACGAATTCTACCAGAGAGACCAGAGAGAAGGTGAGACCGGTAGCTGATTTCGGCTGGCCTGCTCTCCGACAAATTAGACGGGGAGTGCGAATCCTAAACCTTGTAGGCTATGCGAGACGAATTAGTGTTGGGAGTAAGAGATTCCAACCACAAAGCAAGCTACTGAACAAGCCTAAAATAACCTTTAGCCGAGGCCATCACGGAAGCCACAAGCCGCTGAAGCGCGAAAAAAAATCAATACAATGAAGCAGATGAACACAAGCCAGAGATGAAAAAACCTGGCCACAAGAAGAAAACAGTCTCCTGTTACCACCCACCACGAAGGGACTATGGCGAAACGTTCCGAATCAGACGAAGGAAGATGACGAAGTCCACCGTATGTACGCCAGCAGGAAAGAGCGCGGAAAGAGATTTTGGCGGGGGAATGGCGTGGCTGCGGAGGAAGTCACCCAAGAGCTGGAATGCAGGTCTCGATTGCCATCTGCCAGAAATTGCCAGAAACGAGGGCATATCGAGAAAGTCTGCAGGAACAAAAAGCAACTACAAGCCCAACGAGACGCAACAAATTTCCCCACACGAGCCGAGCCCAGGCGAACTGAGAGAAAGTGGCCAGCGGAAACAAGCAAACCCACAAACCAGAAGAATACACATCAAACTGTACAATAGGAAGCGCTAAGACGGGGAAAAGCGGGAAAGAAAATTTAAATAAACTGTAGAATTGAAGGAAGCCTGCGAAATGTTAGTTAGACTCGGGATCCTTCCTATGCCATGGTCTCTGGAACACCACAAAGCAAACTAATCCTTGAATCCAAAACCAACAGAACTCAAAAGCAGCACGCAACACTCAAGGCACTACCAGGGGAAACCGAATCCGGTAGTTGGCATGGGTTCAATTCAAAAGTTACGTACCAAACCTCATGTTGAAGTACTTCCGCTGACCCATAGCGATCGAGAAGACCGAGCCTCCTGGGGCATCGAATGGTTCGCACCATTGGGCATCGGATGACCGGGATAGGACCGAACCGTGGGCACAACCAACTGGGAGGAAGATCTAATCCGGGAAGTCCAGACGTGTTTGACGGCTCACTTGGCGTATCGGGGTCGAAACCCTATTTCTTTCAGTCGTTAGACCCACCAGGTAACCCAAGGAAGACTAAAAGCTCCAGGCGAGTCCCTATTGCCTTTAATAAGCCAAAGTTGAGGAAACAGAACTAAAATAAGACTGAGCTAGCTCAGGGGAAAGGTATTAGGAACCTGATGGACCATGCCAATGGGAAAACGCCGATAGTCACACCTATTAAGCCTGATGGGTCCAATCGAATCTTGTGGTGACTACAAGGCTCCCTGAAGCACGCCACTTACAACAGAGCGCATACCCGGTGCCAGTAGTCCAGCACTTGCTGTACCATTCCCTGGGGGTTGGAAAATTTTTTGCCAAATCGACCTGCACAAGCCTTAATCAACAACTTCCAGTAGCCCGAAACAGCAGAGTACAGACCATTAGTTTACACAACAAAGGGGCATTCAGATGTTAAGAGACTCCAATTTGGAGTCAGTGTGGCACCCAGGCGTTTTTTCAGAGGCTCCTAATGGAAACGCCTTTTAAATGGCATTACATAGGATTCGTACCGTATTTCGACGATGTCCTAATCAGCAAAAAACGAAAACCAACTAAAACAAAGACTTAAAAAAGTTACAACTAAATTCAGGAAAGGCTGGATTAAAAGAAAAAAGAAAAGTTGCTAGCCCTGGTTAAAAAGAGCATCGCAATTTCTGGGCTATTTGATAGATGTGGAGAGGGGCAATTACACCCCACCGAAAAAGAAAAACTAAAGCCATTAAAAGACGTACCAGAACCAAAGAACAAAGCGAGTTACAAGCATTCCTTGGTCTGATAATTTTTATAATGTTTTCTTACCAAATTAAGTACAATAGCAGAACCGCTTTACACCGGTTACTTGGCCGACAAGGAAAAGCAATTGGACTTGGGGGTAACAAAAAGAAAAAAAAGCCTATTCAAACAATAAAAAAACCTTTTGCTAACTTCGAACACCATTCTCATTCAATTAGCGACACCTCCATTGAGAGTGACCTGTGGACGCTTCACGTTTGGAGTCGGGGGGGAAGCCATCCTGAGCCTCCCAACGGCCTCCGGGACGGTAAGAGAGGCAGCCATCGCCGTACTATTCAAAAAACTCTTGTCCAAAAGCGAGCGGAACTACAGCGGGCGGCCACTGGACAGAGAAGCCTTAGCAATTGTCGCTGGGGTAACGCTTTCACGCAAATACCTATATGGTGGCGGGTTTTCAAATTGCACAGAACCACAAAACCACTGCTTGGGAATTTTGCGGGAAACAAGGCCCCCCCCCCCAAAAAAAAAAAACACCCAAATATCCTTTTTTCTCCAAGAATGACTAGGTGGTCGTGGTCCTAGCAGCCTTTCCTTAAAAACACCCTTTTCCTTTTAAAAAAAAAAATACACCGGCCAGGGAAACAAATTTTCCCATGCGGACGCTTGAGCAGAAGCACCATTGCCAGCAACGGAAGAAGACCCCCCTGCACCAACGATGACTGCTCCTACAGATGAGAGACCTGGCCCCAATTCCTAACCCATCTCCGCGAATTGATGTCCCAGGGCCACTGCAAAAGACCCACTTGACTGCCCGCGTACTTAACTGAGGTAGGTGAGGGCTGGCCGGAAGAATCAAAAACCGAGACTTTTAAACCCTTCCGGACCAGACAAACCGAACTCTCATAGAAAGGGGTGTTTTACTGTGGCTGCATCGGGGTGATGCGGTATTATCCCCAACAAATTGCAACCCAGGGGTACTCGTATGCTGTGCTATGAGGGACACCCGGGGAATTTTTAAAATGAAAAGCCTTGCTTAGGAGTTATGTCTGGTGGCCTGGGCATTGATAAGGGACATTGAATATGGGGTAAACTCGTGCAACAAATGCCAGTGAGAGTCAGACCATCTCCTCCAAAACACCTATAAGGGGACTGTAATTCCAAGAGGCCCCTGGTCGCGGATTCCGTATCGATTTTGCGGGTCCTACCACAGGGACACACGTTTCTGATTGTCGTGGTGCCATACTCCAATTGGCTAGGAGTAAAATCATGCCATCAATGACAACAGAGAAGCTTTAATAAGGGTAATTAGGACAAACTTTTTTGCACCCATGGCCTACTGGATGTCCTAGGTCCGATAATGGTCATCTATACAAAACAACTAAAAAACCCCCCCAAGCTTTCAATTCGAACAATACTAGCCTCCCTAGGTATAATGACATCCTTCCACGCCCGCCCGGGGCCCCCCCCAATTCGGGGGGGGCTTTGGCCCAAACGGTAGGGCTGAAAGGGAAAGGTTGTTCAAGATTTAAACCAAAAGGGGGGAAGGGTTTGGAAAAATTTGGGGGGGGGGGACCCCAAAAAAACTTTGGGGGGCGGTTTCCCCAAAAGCCAAAAATAAAAAACCAAGTCTACTTCCCAAACCCTCCAACAATTAATTAAAAACCCCCACCCAAGTAAAACCAACAAAACCAAACCAAAACCCCCCCCAAATTTTCAGAAACTTACTTGATGGGAGAAAAAAACCTTGAATCGCACCTAGACCGGCTACATCCATATTTCACACCCTAAAACCCCCCCGACTCCTCACACGATTCAGGGTTTCAAAAATTGGCGGATTTAGTTTAATGCAAAAAATTTTCACTGGGACCCATGTTACGGGGGAAACAAAGTTACCAAGACATAAAAACCAGGGGGGCCCCAAAAAAGGGGTCCCTTTTTTTACCGGAATAAAACGGTAAGTTTGGGAATGGCCCCAGGGGGAGGGTGGAAGCGGCACCCATTGAAAAAAACAAGGCTTTTTCCGGGGTTTCCCGGAAATTTTTAGGGGAACGGAAAAAAATTGGAAAAAAACACAACCAAGCAATTTACAAAAAACACGAAATTCAAACCAAGGGGGGAACGGCGAAAAATAAAATAAAAGGGAAACCGTTTTTAAAAACCCCCAATTGCCGGAAAAAAAAAATCCCAATTTTTCAGGGCCACAAAAAAAAGAAGGGGGCCAAAAATTTGGAAGAACTTCCACTGTTTTGGGAGGAAAGTTTTGCGGGGAAGAATCCACGGGAGGGGGGCCGGGCCAAGCCAGGCTCAACCTGCCCAGAGGAAACGGGAGGAGCGCAAGCCGCCGGCCCGGCGACTCAGGCGGCAAAAAGCCCAAAAAAAATGGGCGGGGCCCTTCCCCAAACCCTTTTTCCAGGACGGGTTTTTTTTCCAGGGGAAAGAAAAAAGGGGGATTGTAGGAAAAGGGCCGAAACCTAACCCACCAAATTTCGAACCGTCGAAAAGGGGACCCCACCAAAAAAACCCAAAAGAATTGAACCCGCGGGGCAAGGGGTTCGCAGTCGAGTCAGAAGAAGCCCCGCCTAACTTGCGAAGGAACTTACGTCACTGCGGTAGGACTGAAACTTAGAGGGGAGGGTGTCTGTATGTTAAATAGGTTGGCCTTCAAATAATACATCTTGATTGGTTGTTTAAAAACTAAAAGGGATTTGTTCAAAAGGAACCAATTTCCTTGGAAGCGCGGAAAAGGCGGCAACTCAACCAATGTCATTGGCTACAAGCCGGCAGAGAAAAAAGGTATTAAAAAGGGGGAAACCTTTGGCGCGGGCTTGAAAGGGCCCCAAAAATGTTTTCCTTTTTCTTCAAAACCTTACTGCTATGAAATAAAGACTCTGTTGTTGGAACCCGGTCTACCTCGTGTTTTTCCGGACAAAACAGTTGTCACTTAAACAGGGGGTTGGACTAGAAGACCTCCAAGGTCCCTTCCAACTCTGTTATTCTATATTCTATAACTGCAAAGTCCTTCACTTAGGATACAGAAACAAACACCAACTCAAATGCTTTGTGATAAGTACAGAAATGCCTGACTTGATGATGATACTTTGGGGGAAAGGGTCTTGGAGAAGCTATTGATTGCAAATGGAACATGAGCCAGCGATGTGATGTGGCTGCTCAAAGCCAGATATCATGAGAAGTATAATTTTGAAATCACAAGAAATGATTATTGCAAAGGTATCCAATAAAACGTCAAGCTTTTTCTATGGATTAATACACTGCTTGCCATATTGATCCAAAAACATGCAACAGAGAAGCCCCTTTCTGCTTCCAATTATGAAAGCTGATCAAAATCTGTTTGTCTTCGGAATGCAAAAAGACCAAAATAATGGAATACAGTGAGGCCTAAGTACCTTTGGAATAACTTCTCAATTGTGGCGTAAAAGCAGATTTCTCTTGGAAGTTTGAAAATGCCCAAATCAGAGGAAAGAAAACTTTCCCTTTGTTCTACTTTAATCAAGTTGAGTGCAGACAGTCCTTGATTTACGATCACAATTTGCTAAGTGAAACATTGAGTTCAGGTAGTCCTCGATTTACAACATTTAGAGACCGTCAAAAGTGACAAAGTGAGAAATAAAAGTGAGTTACAACCATTTTTCACGGTTGCGACCTGCAGTGATTCAGTTTAACAACTGTGGTAAGAAGGGTTGTAAAAAAAGGGAGCAAAACTCACTTAAGGACTGTCTTGCTTAAGAATGGAAATTTTTGGCTCATTTGGGATTGTAAGTGGAGAACTATCTGTATATATAGTCCTTGACTTACAACCATTTGTTTAATGACTGTTCAAAGTTACAATAACACTGAAAAAATTTACTTATGACTGGTCCTTGTACTTACCTGCTTACCTAGGCTTCACAAAATCACAAAACAAAAAACCCCTTTTTATTTAGCTAAAGTGAATTTCTATCATTCACATCCAGTAAACTCTCGGCAAACAGAATCAAGGGTGAATTGCAACCACAGACTTTATCAGGCCAATAGCTTCCAATTGCAACGCTGTACAAGGAGCAAGAAGTCTCTGTGAGTCACGAACAAATCTTCACACTAATTAAACAAACTAATCGTCTCCTGCAAACATCTCTCCCCTTTTGCTTCTCTTTATTCCCTATGGGAGAGCCATTCACTGTCCACCTGTGCCTTTACTCCTGAGTCGACCCTTATTCCTTAACTGTTGCCTTCTCCTGGCAGCTCTGTGCATGCGCACATCAGGAGCAGGCTCCAGCTGTTCTTCTGCCCACTGATCTCTGACTCTGAAAACAGCTGATCACTGTCAGATGGCCCTGGCTCCATCTCTGTCTCCAATGCAGAGCATTCTTCAGAGTCTTCCCCAGACTCCAGAACAGGCCCGTGTTCCTCCCCAACTTCCTCACTGTCTAAATCTGCTACAAGCTCCACTGGCCACTGGTGGGCCACAACACCAGTGTCATAACATCCCTACAATCTAAATGTTGGTGCTTGGAAATGGGAAAGAATTTACAACAGTTGTGCAGAATTTCATTATTCAAAATAGGCAACACCATCAGTGCATTGATGATATTACCTAGTTTGGGCAGTGAAACATTTGCAAAAAAACAACCAAGCTCAAAGATCACCAAAGACCCTTCATTTCAACCCCGAGTTACAAATATTCTCCTTTATTCATTAATCTGCTTTCCTTTCCTTTTGCATTTTTCTTTCTTGAACCTTTGCTTCGAGCCAATAAGCCTTCAAAAAGGCTTATTCATTGCCTTTAATTCCACAGTAGTTACAAAGGAGGGAAAAAATCCACCTTATTAAAACAGAAATCAAGCAGTTGAAAAAAAAAACACCATTGACTTCAGAAGTGGCTCGGAAGCACAAATGCAGAGGTAATGCAACTTATGTTAAGTCACTGAGACACTGACAGCAAGGCAGGAAACCTTCTGCAAACACTCCTAGACAGTGCTATAATATTTTCCTTGGTTGTATCCATGTTTTTGGGACTGACAGAGCTTATTTAGCATGAAGTGCTCATGCTGGATATGATCAGCAGCTGTAGGAGAGGAACAGGCAGAGCTGAGGGTGGAATTAAATGCATCATCAGTTTAGAATCCTCGCATTGCCACAAAAGATCCAAGTCCAGTCTGCCCTTGAATGCCATTGACCCTTACCAAGTGCCAACTTAGTACTGACCATTAGATGACTACAGTTTTTTTTTCTTATTTATGTATACATTTTCTCTTTACATACGTAAGTGCTTTGTGAACAGCATATTGTCTGGGTCAATTTGCTTACATAATACTATTTTTCCAGTTCCTAGTTTCTACCTCTGTTGTCTAGCCATTTGTAAAACAAGTCCCATGTTCAAAACAGTGTGTTTTCTTTTATCTTCAGTGTCAGTCTATCCATTTCTGCACAGTCTAACATATTTTGATGATTACTTCTTCTGTAGGTGTTTCCCCATGTTTCCACTGCTGTGTAAATACAATTTTTGCTACTGTAAAGATATGTACCTTAATATTATGGTAATATTAAATATACATTCCCTTTCTCATATCTTTCTGGCATTATGTCGAACAAAAATAATTCTGGCTTATAATCTATATGATATTTTAGCATATTTTTCTAACCATGTGTGCATTTTCATCCATTTTTGTTTTTGCTTTTGAACATTCCACCACACGTGGTAGTATGTGCCTAGTCTTTGATTACATTTTCAATATTTGGTGGACTTGTTTTTCAATATCTTTGCTAACCTCGTGTCTGACTTCAGTCTTGGGTACAAGTAAACCTCAACCTTGACTAAAATTGAGCCTAAATTTCCATTGCAAAGCAACACAGTCGATAAATGAGATTTCCCCCATTTTATGATCTTTTTAGCTGCGATTATTAAGTGAAACATTGTAATTGTTAAGTTAGTAATATGGTCAGGCTTCCTCATTGAACCTGTTTCTCCTATGACCCCAAGACACTGCAACCCTGATGAACACCAGTTTGCAAGCATCTGAATTGTGATTGCGTGATCATGGAAGATGCTACAACAGTCGTAAGTGTGAAAAATGGTCATAAGCCACTTTTTGCAGTGCTTATTTGTAACTCCAAACAGTCACTAAATGCATGGTTGTAAGCTGATTACTAGTAGAGGCTTGAATAATAAATCTTTGCAGAAACTTAATGTTTGATCCTGATCATTAGCACCTGACAGCAGGCAAAGTTCTAGGACTCTGTTTGGTTAGCCTGGTATCAAATTCCATGTGATTCTATGTGGAAAATTATAGAAAATCTCATCATTGTGACTTCTTGAGAAGCTACTGCACCCCTTTGAAGCCTTCTTAATGTTGGAAAAAACATCCACCTGGTACAGTTCTGAGTGAAGAGGAAGACACTGGAAACATGGAGGGTGATTGGAAAGATGGTTTAATGAAGCAGAACCATCAAGCACATGATCCTGGTGCAGCTGACCACATGGAGTGGAGAGTGAGGGTTATCTATCCCCTCTCTGGGCTTTGAACTTGAGTTTCCTGTTCCTGTGGCAAGAACATGTATTCTATTGGTTGCTGTCAGACTCCCATCCTAGGAGTTTGTCTGAGATAAGTTTGATTGAAGCCTGGACTGATATAATGTCCTTAGGAGGTTTTTCAATGCAGTAAGCCCTGCTGCTAGATGGGTTAATCCTATTATGTCAAGGAGGATCATGTCTTAGCCCTGGACCTGAAGGTCTTTTGACTTGTAGATAGGCTAACCCAGTCCTCCTTAATGGGCACCAAATATCTGATGGGGACAAGGAGCTGAAGCTCTGAGTTTTTGTCTCCCTTAAGATTTCCATTTCACTTTTAGGGGAAATATAATATTCTGCCTTTCTAATATTTCCTAAAATATTTCACTCTCCTAGGATAGGGGTGGGTGCTAACTTTCTACATTAGCTGTCAAGATTCCTAATTTAGCAGAGCTTCACCATAATTCTAGGTATCCATAAAAGTTTACATGTCATATGTTTCTCCTTCACCCTCATCACAAAAATAGTATGAATTTCATAATTTGTGTCCTCTGCCCAACAGTGTAAAGATGCACAGAACATCAGGTATTCTCCCTACCTGTCATGGAGACTCATAAGCCATGTTGACCTCTTTGAGATTTTAATTCAAGACTGGGAAGCTTAGGAGAGCAATGGAAAAATGTATTGTACATCAAAGCACGAGACTTGGCCCTCTCAGAAGCAGGAGTGGGTGATCGTGAATTCTAGTTCCACCATGGCCATGAAAACCAGGCAGGTGACCTTGGGCCAGTCACTCGTTTTCTGTCCAACTCACCTCATAAGGTTGCTGTTGTGGGGAAAAGAGGAGGAAGAAGGAATGTTAGGTATGTTTGCTGCCTTGAATTATTTGTTATAAATGGATAAATAAATACATCTTGTCTTCTTTTTAGAGATCAGGGAATATATAGCTGAGAAAGATACAGCTGAAAGAGAGAGACTCTGATACCAAGTCTTCTATTCAGTTTCCATGGCTGAATGGAAGTTTCCATGGCTGAATGGCAGTTTCCATGGTGTGGTGACCCAGAGTATATTATAAATATAACAAAATCCAAAACGTAACTAAAAGTCCTTTAATGCCTTCAATTTGGCTTCACTGTTTAATTGTTCACAGTGGAGGAGTAAACTATTTTCAAAATAACATTTCAAAGGCAAGAAACACAGTTCACATTCAAAGAGTCAATAACGAAGCAAAAACCAAAAACAAACTGCACTGAATAAAGTTCCTCGACAGACCAGGATAGATAATTGCCAACTTCAGGAAGATAACCAGGGACAGTCCATTGGAAGAACGCCAACCAAGATAAACCTTCTTTAGAAATAAAACACTCATTTGTCTCCAGCGTCTGTTAGCACCAGGTCCAAACTCTTATGCAAATCTCACACCTGCAACCCATGAAGAGGATCAAGTCCCTCTCCTCCTGAGCAGACCACGTTTTCCCTGATCCTCTCCTCCCTGCGTGCCCAAGGATGGATAGGGAATGGGCCTGGGTCCTCCTCTGACTGCTTGGCTGGCCCTCTGCCCTTCCCTAGCCTCCTCCACCACCTCTGGAACCACACTTCCACTCCCTGTTGGCTGTTCCTCCTCTTCCTCAGAGTCAGTCTCCACCATGGGCATGACACTGTGGCTGGAATTTGATCATCATCAGATCACTTTTATGTTTGCTTGTTTCTGTGTCCTTTTCTTTCAATTGCCTAGTAAAAGTTAAGAATGTCTTTCTCACATCCCGGACATAAACTGTTTCAACTCCTTCCCTCAGAACGACTCTATAGAGCACTGCACATCAGAACAACTAGACATAAAGACATTTTTTTCCTGAATGCCATCACTCTGTTCAACAAATAATTCCCTCAAAACTGTCCAATTATTTACAAAGTCTGCATTACTATTACTATTAATCTTCCTATCCTTCCTTTCACCCATCTCCTCCCACTTGTGACTGTATGAGTCACTTGTGACTGTATGAGTCACAAGTACAACTGTACTTTGTCGCTTGTATCCTTACGATTTATATTGACTGTTTCCTAGTATGATTTGCTTGCTTATTGTACCCTATGACTATTATTAAGTGTTTTAACTTATGATTCTTGACTCTTGTCAAATGTATCTTTTCTTTTATGTACACGGAGAGCATTATGTACACTGAGAGCACCAAGACAAATTCCTTGTGTGTCCAATCACACTTGGCCAATAAAGAATTCAGTTCAGTTCAATTAAATCCCTCTCTTGGCACAAAGGATTCTGGGCTACCTGTCCAAGGTATACCACTGAACATAAGAGTAAATTAAATCTTGAAACTGAGAAGCAAGTCAGAATCCTTGCTGTGTCTGTTCAGAATCCTAATTTGCACAAAAATTCTATTTAAAACAAATTATGTGATAAGAAGCTGAGCTGAGCTGATTAATCTCACCTCAATTAGACCTTTGGGGGGGAAATTGAGCATTCTGGAAGGGAGGAATGTTATTTAAAATAATAGTAATACTAAAAGCATAAAGAGTAGAGTATCCTGAATCAAGTCAGAGGTAAAATAAACCCCCAGAATAAACTTTTTTTTATTAAATAACATTTTGGCACGTTCCAAAGGTACTTTGCCAAAAAGAAACTGGATTTATTTTATTTTGTTTTGTTTCTCACCCAAGAAGCTTCTATACTTGAAGAAGCTTCTTGGAGGAGAAATGAAATGTTTTCAAAGAAAAAAACCAAGGAAGACCAGTTGCCCTTTGGAAAAGCACTTTTAGGACAAGTATAACCTGGATGCAGAGTTGGTATTCAGCAGGTACTGACCAGTTTTGGAGAACCAGTAGTGGAAATTTTGAGTAGTTCGGAGAACCGGCAAATACCACCTCTGACTGGCCCTGATGCATCTATTCTCTGCCTCCCGAGTCCCAGCTGATTAGCTGGGTCTTCTTTTGTTGCCCTGCACAGGAGAATGGAGCTGGAAACCAGGTTTGTGGGGTAGGGAAGGAATGGAGATTTTGCAGTATCCTTTCCCTGCTATGCCCACCAAGCCACCCCCACCAAGCCACTCTCACAGAAGCGGTAGTAAAACATTTTGAATCCCACCACTGGCTGGATGACTGAAAATCTCCAGAGACAACATTTTGGCAGGTAACTTATCTGTATCTCCACATCATTTTCAACTATCAAGCATGCATATTGGACTAAAAGATAACTTCTACAAGTTCTATAACCTTCTTGAAAATTTAGATTAACTTGCCATTCTTAGATATGTATTTCCTCAGTTGATTGTGTGCCATCAAGTTGATTTTGATTCTTGATGACCACATAGATAGATTGCATCTATGATGATCTGTCCCTAACTTGGTCTTTGGGGTCTTCCAACATTGCAGGTCAATTTGTTTGATGATCTATTGGTTGGCTCCATTTTTTATTTTTTATTTGTTTGACTGTTCAAGGTATTCTCCAACACCAAGTGCTAATGCCCTTCTTATCCTACTTCAAAGTACAACTGTTACTTCCATAGAGTGTTACAGGCAATACCATGGTCATAGCAATAGCACTTAGACTTGTATACTATTTTACAGTGCTTTATAGTCCTCTCTAAGTGGTTTACAGAATCAGCATATTGCCCCCAACAATCTGGGTCCTCATTTTACTCACCTTGGAAGGATGGAAGGCTGAGTCAACCTTGAGCTTGGTGGCAGGCAGCTAACAGGCAGCAGAATTAGCCTGCAGTACTGCACTCTAACCACGGCACCACTGTGGCTCAACAACTTGGTTTCCAAACTGAAGACTAGTAAGTATGGTTCCTCTCAGAGGTAAGAATCAAGGTCTGACTGTGTGTGTTGGCTCTACTAATTCTGATTCATAAAATTTTCCCAAGCAACCAGTCAAGTAGCTTCAATTACCTTCATTCTTCTGGAGAGGTCGTCTAAGAGATGCCATTCTGAGGGGAAAAAAGTAGTCTTAGTTCCATGACACCTTTGTATTCATCCTGTAAATCTGAATACAGGTAGTCCTTCAGTGATGACTATAATGGAACCTGCCCATCATTGTCATGACTGCCATAAAACCTATGACCAAAGATTACAGAACTGAAATGCATTCTTGAACAAAATGAGTATTCTTTCAAACAGTTTCCTGGAAGGACATACTATTAACTATAATGTGTAATTTTCTTTCCAAATGGATGTGATTGTCTATGAAATAAGCCACAATATTTTATTCATCATAGGTCATAGTTGAAAACATTTTCCTGTGATTTTCACATTACATCTGTGATAAAGAAAATTATGGTGATCTACATTTAAATCTATACATTTCCTCTTCGAACTCAAGATGGTTTCTCATCTGTAGTCTTGGAAGTCTCATTTTGTCCAGTCAAAGTATCTCACCCAGTTCAATTTTGTTGGTTCTTTCTGGATGAACCTCAGACCACAGGCCTTTCAGTTCATGGAAAGATCCAAGCTATTGGGTTCCTCTGATATTTAACAAGACAATGATTGTGAAAATGGAAAATTTCTATGTATTTATTTTTATTCTACCTTTATTATTTTTACAAATAATTCTAGGCAGTGGACATATCCAACACACCTTCCTCCTCTTATTTTTTCCTTACAACAATCCCATGAGGTGAGTTGTGCGGCAGGGGGGGGGTTATGCAGGTTTTTATGGCTAAGGTGGAACTAGAACGGTTTCCCATTTTCTAGTCTGGTGCCTTAATTACTAGACCAAATCAGGTCCTTATATTCCATGAAAAACACCCACTGATCATCCTCTCTTTTCCTTTTCATTTGAACAAGGAAGCATTCACATGGTCCAGATGGTCCTAGTTTTCACTCAACATCTGCTGTGCTCTGCTTTGAACTCCAGCTGATGACACCATTGCAAGCGGAAGACCAGCCCAAAAAGATGCAGGAAATCAGCAGCAGATTCCACACAATCTCATCCCAGGTTATTATTATCTTCATTTGCATTGGAGTATTGAAAGCTGTAAGCTTGAAGAGTAATTCAGTATGGGTGCAACTCAACTTTTTAATCCCTGAAGTCTCTTTCAACTCTGTCATATGGTGTCTGCTTTCTCCTGGAATGGTAGCAATAAAGATTGACTTTCATGAAACACACATACATATGTATCAGGTAGGAATTTAAATTAAAAACACAGATTTGCTTCTTGACATTGTGAGATGTAAGACCCGATTTATTTAATATTCACAATACAGAGATAGGTCTGGTTCACAATTCAAAGCCTTATTAAAGAAAATAAGCATTTGCTAATGGGCCTCCAAGTCCCTTCCAAAGTGGATTGAGTACAAGAACATCAAGAGCTAATGGTTAAACAATACATTTTATACACTCTACACAATGCACACCACACCTAAGAAGCCCTCCCCTCTCCCCTTATTATCTCTAAGTCATACTATAAGATAAAGGGTCGGCTTGATAATTTCTTCCTAGGCACTGGATATGGATATCTTATCTTGTTTACTTGTAGTTTCTCCTTGGGCGGATGTTCCTGTTTTCTAAGAAGCCTGCAACTATCCAACAGGTTTTGTTTAACTGAATATACTTTGTGGTGAGGATACAGCAACAAAGACAACACAGCTTAATAATGCACTTAATATTTCTAATTCCTTTATAAAAGAGTAACTTAATATTTATTCCCTTCAACATCAAACAGGGAACTAGAATAGTATTATTTAGAACTATGGCAAAATCATGGAAAAAAGAACTGCTGATCTTCCTACTGATAAGCTGCCTTTCCTGTAGAACCTGCGAGATTAGCTTTATTTTGGTATATTTTCTCTCCATAAAGGCACACAAAAAAAAATCTATAGATGTCAATGGAGATTCTCAACCATCCAGGTCAAGGTTGTACCAAAGGCGCTTTTTCAAGAGGCAACTGGACTTTCTGGTTTTACTTTGAAGACATTTTGCTTCTCATCCAAGAAGCTTCTTCAGCTCAGAATGGAAGGATTTATATTCCTTGCAGAGAGTTGGTCATTTGTATTCTTTTAGAGAGTCATTGAGGCCACTTGGAGGTTTATCTGTGTTCTTCGGGTCACCTGAGTCATTGAGAAGTTGGAGCTGTGCTTTCTGCAAGATGCTTTTCTGCCCTGTGTCCCTTCACTGTTGAACACAGGCTCAGGCTGCTGGAGATTGAGCACCTTTGGGACAACAATGACCTGGATGACTGAGAATCACCTTAGACTTTTAGCCATGCACTTTGGAATGAACACCCTTCGAATGGTGTGGGACTGTGAATAGGTTTCCAGAAAAAATGCAGACTACAGAAACCATCTGGACTTCAGTTTGAGATTCAGACAACATTGTTGATCCCCAACAGTGAAGGGATACAGAGCAGAAAAACATCCTGCAGAAAACACAACTCCAATTTCTCAAAGACTCAGGTGACCCTGAGGACACAGATAAATTTTAAAGTGGTCTCAACAACTCTAAAAGAATGCAAATGACCAGCTGTCTGCAAGGAATATTAATTTTTCCATTTCCCACTATCCAGTCAGAGCTGAAGAAGCTTCTTGGATGAGAAGTGAAACCTCTTCAAAGAAAAACAAAGTCCAGTTGCCTCTTGAAAAAGCAACTTTGGGACAAAAATCTATACAGTTAATGTATGTGTATGCTCTTATCTGTAGAGTATTTGGCTTATAGATCCAATATTCTTGAACAAATAAGTTTTTCTTGGATCTTGGACAAATAAGCATTGTGCACAGATCCTCTGTCTCAAATATGTTTATATTTATGTCTAATTTACTTTTAAAAGTGATTTAAGACTGTTTTAATTGTAGGCTTGTTTGTCCACCAAGTTCTGTCTGGTCTACCTGGAAAAGCTAACCAAAAATAATTCCATATTGTTTAATCTGATCCACTAATTCACTAGACCAAATTATTAAAGCTTATCATTCTCAATGTCATATAAAATTAATTTTAATTAATCTCACCATTCTTGTCTACTTCTCATGAAGAATGCTTTCTGTTTTGGAAACAGAGATAACTTTTCTGGAACTCATTGTGGAGCTTCAGAAGTAGCAACTGAATCTGGGTCAAAAAAAACAATAATGCTAACATGGAATATACTGCCAAGAATGGAATATACTGCCACATTGAAGTTAATCATTTTCTTTAATTCTGTGAAAGTTTCAGTTTGTCTGTTAAAGCTGAGCATTCTTCAATCTTATGTACTTTTTATCTGTGCTGTACAGATAAAGCCAGTGAGGTAACTGTACAGATTTTTTGTTCCAAAGGGAATACAATCTTAAGCATTGAATGATTCCAAAGAGAAAAGATGAAATGCTCTTTTGTAGCATCACAGATTTACAGAAGAGCATGTGGAGCATTAATGTGATGAGGCTGGCATGATAATCAGATTCAGAAGCACAGTCAGCAGAAATGTCCTTCGCTCACTGCTGCAATGTACATTCAAGACTGAAATAAAAGGGAATTATTCCTCCCGCCTTCCTTTACTCTTCACTCCCATCTGTAGAAGACAAACAGATGCTTTGCAAGAAAAATGCAGACAAGGATCTGAGAAAGTGATCTGAATCCATTGCCAAATTGTCCTTGCTTGTACTGTAATGGCATGTGGGAATTTCTTTGGGAGATGGGAAGACAGGCAAGTAGGGGAATGATTGGATAAGAGGCAGCTGAGTCCTTAAATGGATTGAGGGCATGGCAAACATCTCAAAAGACATCTTCTCCAGTTTTTTGAGCTGTAAAGGCAAGCGGGAAATAGATGTATTATATAATAAATTATATAATAATGTATGATTAAATTAATTAAATTAAATTACATAAACAAATTATTTGTACAAAATATAAATAATTATATGTTATATAATAAATTTAGAAATAATTTTCTATTTTACCATTCAAAGCTTTCAAATCATACAACGAAGGAGATGCTCAGTCATCCAGGTTATCCCAAAGGTGCTTTTTTTTTTTTTTTTCCCAAGAGGCAACCACTTGATAATGCATCGCACAATATAGGAGAACAAACCCATTGGGACAAGATTCAGCAGTCCATCTGCATTTAAAAGATAAAGGCAACTCTATTGAAGACAACAAAGTCCACATTTTGGACAGAGAACTCATATGAAAGGGGTCGAAGAGGCCATCTATGTCAAAATTGAACAGCCTTTTCTCAAAAGAAGGGGAGGGATATGACATCTATCTCCCAGTTACAACACAGTCCTTTCAATAGTTCCAAGATGGGGCTCCATATCCATTTGCACCACTCAAGTGACCCTGAGGACACAGATAAACCTCCAAGTGGACTCAAGGACTCACTAAAAGGATGAAAATGACCAGCTGTCTGCAAGAAGTATAAATCCTTCCATTTCCCACCATCCAGTTAGAGCTGAAGAAGCTTCTTGGATGAGAAGCGACACATTTAAAAAAAAAAACCCATGAAAGTCCAGTTGCATCTTGAAAAAGGTGTTTCAAATCATACATTTTTCCAGTGAATATTGACTAGTAATTGAATATTGTTCCTGCAAATCTTCATCTTGTCACAATTTAACAGACAAAAACTGTCACAATTTAACAGGCAAAAATTGTCACATTTTTTTCCAGGAAGAAGGAAACCATTTTACATCATTGGCATTGATGGGAACAAAAGGAATTGTGCTGGATATGTACGCTTAACAATATTTAGTTAATCGGGATCGGTCAATGGGATCAGAAGTTTTATCTTCCAAACTTTTGGATTTGTGCTGAAGTCCATTTTCAGGGAAATTCTCTCCAGCAGACTGTGTGCTATTCTCTGTGTGGTATTTATAGTGCCTGTTGTATGTGGTTTCTTAGATGTTTGATTGGGGTGTTTTGACAGCTGGCTTTTAAAACATCCCAATCAACATGTAAAAAGCCACATACAAACAGGCACTATGAATACCATTCACATAACAGCATACAATCTGATAGAGAGAAGTTCCTCAGGATGGAGTCCAGCATGAGTCCAAAAATCTGAATGACAAAAACCTTATCCTGGGAAACGTACATTCAGGTTCAATTGTGAATATTTAGTTAAATACCATGCAGAATAGGATAGGGTAGGGTAGGGTAGGGTAGGGTAGGATAGGATAGGATAGGATAGGATAGGATAGGATAGGATAGGATAGGATAGAATAATAGAGTTGGAAGGGACCTTGGAGGTCTTCTAGTCCAACCCTCTGTCAGGCAGAAAACCTTATACTATTTCAGACAAATGATTGTCCAATCTCTTCTTAAAAACTTCCAGTGTTGGAACATTCACAACTTCTGGAGGCAACTTGTTCCACTGATTAATTGTTCTCACTGTCAGGAAATTTCTATTTAATTCTAGGTTGCTTCTCTCCTTGATTAGTTTCTTGTCCTGCCTTCTGGTGCTTTGGAGAATAGCTTGACTCCTTCTTCTTTGTGGCAGCCCCTGAGATATTGGAACCCTGTTATCAGGTCACCCCTAGCCCTTCTTTTCATTAAACTAGACATACCCAGTTCCAGCAATCATTCTTTATATGTTTTAGCCTCCAGTCCCCTCATCATCTTTGTTGCTCTTCTCTGCACTCTTTCTAGAGTATCAACATCTTGTTCACACTGTGGTGACCAAAACTGGATGCAGTATTCCAAGTCGGACCTTACCAAGGCATTATAAAATGGTATTAACACTTCACATAATCTTGATTCTATCCCTCTGTTTATGCAACTGAGAACCATTTTGGCTTTTTTGGCAGTTGCAACACACTGCTGGCTCATATCTAAATGACTGTCCACGAGGACTCCAAGATCCCTGTCCCAGTTACTACTATTGAGTGAGGTATACCTATACTATACCTGTGCGTTTAGTTTTTCTTGCCTAAATGTAGAACCTTACTTTTTTCACCATTGTGAAAGGTGGAGGATTCAATTCAGCTGCCGTAAAATTTACTGACCAACAAAAGCACTCGAAAGTATATAATGTTATCAACAGGTTATATATAAGGGAATCCCTTTTTAACATTTGTCTGACTCACAAGCTCCTGTTTCAATCATCCCTTAAACATGCAATGGACTTACACCCAGTTAACTGAAACTTGATTGTGTCATAATTTGATCCCACTATTGTCATTCTGACAGAGTGACTGATCAACAGTCATCTGTTGATTGTAAAACGGATCCAGTGAATGTCTGTCATTAGCATCTATACTCCAGCAATTGAGGGACTGTATGCTCCACTAAAGCTTACATAAAGATTTTTTTTTCTTTACAGAGCTGATGGGGCGATTGTCTGATTTCACCACTCTCTGTGTGAAGCTCCCAAGGCTTTGAAAAGGAACAGACCTCCCATCCCCCATGCAATGACTTTCAATAAGGACATACATGGGATTGCAATTTGTAAGATAAGAGGATTAAATTAATAGCATTACATCAAAACAATAAACATGCAATTAAACACACACACACCCTGCTTCCTAAACATGTATCGGTAAACTCCATGTATCTCCTAATTAATGACATGCAAACAGCTGAATATTATTGTCCTGCAATTAAGTCCCAAGATAAGAGATCCTCATTGTGGTGGAATGTAGTCTGGATTTCCAGGAGGGAGGGACTGTATTCCAGAGAAGCACAGGACAGTGAAGTATAGAGAGTGAAGACAGCTCCTCCCTAATAATTCTTGGAGTACATGTTTTATACTGTAAGTAGTCTATTTTAGTTTGGCATGATTTCTGTCTATAAGTAGGAAACAATCAATGGTGGGATTCAATTCTTTTACCAGATGTTCTGTGGGCGTGGCTTGGTGGGCATGGTGTCACTTGGTAGGTGTGGCTTGGTGGGCATGGCAGGGGAAGGATACTGCAAAATCCTCATTCCCTCCTCACCCCACAAACCTTCTTTCCAGCTCTGTTCTCCTGTGCAGGGCAACAAAAGAGGACCCAGCCGATCAGCTGAGACTCAGGAGGCAGAGAATGGATGGCGCCATTCATCCCACCGTCAGAGGTGGCATTTGCCGGTTCTCCAAACTACTCAAAATTTCTGCTACCAGTTTTCCAGAATTGGTCAGAACCTGCTGAACACTACCTCTGGAAACAATCAAGGTGATTGGTTAAAATAGGGGTCTCAAACTCATATTGTCACATGACATATCATGACTTTTTTCCCCCTTCGCTAAACTGGACATGGGCATGGCCAGTGCGTGATGCATCTGGCCCACAGGCAGCAAGTTTGACACCCCTTGTTTAGAAGAACCTCAACATATCTTCTTCAGTTTTTCACATTGAACAGCGTGAAGGTGAAACTGAAAACTGAACTGAAGAAGCTTTTTGGGTGAGAAGTGAAACATTTTCAAAGAAGAAAAGCAAGGAAATCCAGTTGCCTTTTGGGGAAATAAAGCACATTTGAGACAACCATGACCTGGAAGATTGAGAATTTCCTTAGACATGTAGTTGTTTGGTGAGTTTCTCTTTGGAAATGTATCTGATGCAGATACATACAGTAAGTTTATCCATATATCCATTTATTCCATGTATATATACACAGAAAAAGAATGAAAGCATAATTGGGATATGATGAAAGCTTAAAACACTTAAATGATTGATGAGAGGTTCGGAATGTGAGATATGAACTAAATCTTCCTCCCTCCCTCCCCCCTTCCTTCCTTCCTTCCTTCCTTCCAAGCTGAATTTGGCATGTATAGTAGATAAATCAAGTTAGACTAAGCTAGCAAATTAAATTAAGACTTCTTTCTAAAACTTCTCTCTGTGCCATACAAAGTTATATTGTTTGACGTCATTTCTTTCTGTATTATAGATGTGAAAATGATTAGGATCACCTTTGTGACGATGTATCCCCATACGCATTGTAAAAACTCACAAAGGATTCATAAAAGGTCTTCCATTCAAAGGACACCTTTAAAAAAATCTCCATGTTGGCTGAATATCTCAAAACCTGATCCCACCCTGCAAAATGTGGTTTTGGACAAAGGATATAAGTATTCAAGCCAACAGAGCTGGAAGATACTAAACATAAAGAAAAATATAAACCCAGCCCATTTGGTTGTCTGCATTAGTAATAATACCATTCCATGAAGATTCTAAGAAGTGTGATTATCTTAAAAAAAGAATAACGGAATAACAGAATAACAGAGTTGGAAGGGACCTTAGAGGTCTTCTAGTCCAGGCAGGAAACCCTATACCATTTCAGAGAAATGGTTGTCCAACCTCTTCTTAAAAACCTCCAGTGTTGGAGCATCCACAACTTCTGGAGGCAAATCGTTCCACTTGACAGTTCTATTTTTTTCTACCTTATACTCAGGATGTCAGAGAATGTCTAATATTTAGTGATGCTATTTTGGAGTTTACTTTAACTTTCTCTGCAGACATTAACAAAGAACAGAGTGCAGTTTTTCTGATCTACCCAACTCTACTGAATTCCCCAAGTGCATTTCAGTAATTGTCAAGCACCAGAAATCAGCTATGAACAGAAAGCTAAGACAGTAAGAAAGTTTATTTCAAGTCAATACTACCGGATCCATCAATTGGTGTCTGGCTCTAAAATGGGTTTCATTAGTGTTGTGACATTGTATACACTATATATGTGCAAACAAACAAACCAAAAATACTCGCTCACATTTGTGAATACAACCCATTGATTCTTTGGGACTTACTTCAAAGTTTAAGACATTTTTAAGACTGACTGATGGAACTAAATCACTTAATTAAAAAGTCCTAGAGAACTGCAGGGAGCGTATTGCAGAAAATGTTAGCATCTGTTTGCAGGTTTAGAAATTAATCTGCCTGGGAAATAATATCCCAGGATTATTATACTTTGGGAAGCAACAATGTTTATTTTGTGTGGTTTTGAAGGACTTATCCAAACATACCTGTTAGGCAGGGAACAGGGTGAGGCAAGGCATGGGCAAAGGGGCAGAATCCACATCCTCTCTCTAAGTCTCATGTTTATTCAGGCATGGACAAATCAAGAAGAGAAGCAACGTAGAACTAAGAAGAAATTTCCTGACATAGAATAATTAAAGTGGAACAGTGGGACATCTTGCCCCCAGAAGTTGTGAATCCTAGTAATACCATCTACAGCCTTGATCCAAGCCTCTGCTGGAATAATAGTCAGTGTGTTGGGCATCCATTGATTTTAGAGTGGTGAACAGAGCTTCTAAACCTGCTTGCATAGGTCTTCCTAAAATCAGGTTCTGGAGTGCTACAATATTTTTTTTAAAAGAATAATATACAGTAGGTGTCGCTTGGTTATTCCAAATAAAAAGTCAAGTCTCTGCAACCTGAGAACCATAAAAAAAATTTACCTTTAAAATTTCTACCTTTACAGGCAGAGGGGCTGCTTTCTAATATTCCATGTTATTCAGTATCATTACTGTGACATTGATTTTCAGAAACCCCATGAAAAATGAAACGGCCTAAATAATGTTAAAATCCTGCTGATTCAGCCTCTCTACAGACTGCCAGCTTTGAAACATGAAGACAGCGGTACACGAAGAGCTAGGAAATAAAACCATCTCACTTTCAATTACAACATTTGAAATGAAACAGGTATGCACACCAAAGTTGAATACCTTACAGGTGCTAAATTGAGCATCTGGAATTACGTCATGCTAGTCATTCAGTAGGTCATTTTACAAACTTTTTGCAGCAGTTGTTAAATGAATGTCATGATCATTAAGTGAATTCAGTGGTTGTTAAGTGAATCCATGATACCCAAAGGCATTTTATTTTTGGCAGGAGAAAGGGGAGTAATTGCTGATTTCTGGTAGAAAAGGTAAATTGTGCTACCTGGTTGAAGGATGCTACAAAGAACCTAAAAATGTAAGCCAGTTGTGAAAGTATGATTATCGCATGACTGGGGGAGGGGGGGGCAAAATAATAGAATGACAGAGTGGGAAGGGACCTTTGGAGGTCTTCTAGTCCAATCCCTTGCTCTGGCAGGAAACCCTACCCCATCTCAAACAAATGGTTGTCCAAACTCTTCTTAAAATACCTGCAGTGTTGGGAACTCACAACAGATTAACATAAGGGGTGGTATTCAGCAGGTTCTGACCAGTTCTTGAGAACTGGTAGTGGAAATTTTGAGTAGTTGGACTTTTGAGTAGTTGGGAGAATCAGAAAATACCACCTCTGACTGGCCCCACCCCCATGTATTTTCTGCCTCCCGAGTTCCAGCTGATCGGCTGGGTCTTCTTTTGTTGCCCTGCACAGGAAAATGGAGCTGGAAAGCAGGTTAGTTGGGTGGGGAGGCAATAGGGATTTTACAGTATCCTTCCCCTGCCACGCCCACCAAGCCACACCCATAGAACCAGTAGTAAAAATTTTTGAATACCACCACTGATTAACACAGTTGGAAGGGTCCTTGGGAGATCATCTAGTCTAGTCCCCTGCCCAAGCAGGAGATTCTCCACCTTTTTTGAAAGACGGCAGTCTAGTCTCTCTTGAAAGTTTCCAGTGATGAAGCTCCCTCAACTTCTGAAGGCAAGCTGTTCAGTAGTCGGATTCAAATTTTTTTACTCTGGTTCGGTGGAGGTGGCTTGATGGGCGTGGCAGGCAAAGAATACTGTAAAATCCGCATTCTCTCCCCACTCCTGAGGGAAGGTTGCTGCAAAATCCCATTCCCTCCCCACCCCACTAACCTGATTTCGAGCTCCCTTCTCCTGTGCAGGGCAACAAAAGAAGACCCAGCCAATTAGCTGGCACTCGGGAGGCAGAGAACAGATGGGAGCAGGGTCACTCAGAGATAGTTTTTACCAGTTGTCCGAACTCATCGAATTTTCCACTACCGGTTCTCCAGAACTGGTCAGAACCTGCTGAATACCACCTTTGAAGCTGTTTCATTGGTTGACTGTTCTCACTATCAAAGAATTTCTCCTTATTTAGAGGTTGAATCTCTCCTTAATCAGTTTCCATCCATTAATCCTTGTCTGGCCTTTGGGTACTTTGGAAATAGCTTGACTCCTTCCTCCTCTTTGTGGCAGCCCCTCAAATATTGGAAGACTGAGATCATGTCTTCCCTGGTTCTTCTTTTCACTAGATTAGCCAGGCCCAGTTGCTACAACTGTTTATTGTATGTTTTAGCCTCCAGTCCCCTAATCATCATTGTTGATCTTCTCTGCATTCTTTCCAGAGTTTCAACATCTTTTTCATAGTGTGGTGACCAAAGTGGCTTTCAGAACTTTGAAAAAGGATCACAAGTAGCTCTGGGAAGGTTTGTTATAAGTCGAACAATTGCAAAGCAACTGGTTGTATGTTGAGGATGGCCTGTAAAGCAGGACAACTTCTGTAATACTGTATATTTTTGCGACCAAAAGTTGAAGTCAACACCTTTAGGATGATTATCATTTTTTTTAAAGAACTCAAGTCTTTCAAGTTCTAAGATCAAAATTATAGTTTCAGTACAAATACAGAAAACAAAGCTAGATCAGAGCTATGCAAATTATATGAAGAAATATCCTGCTTCTCAATGAAAAATGTTGATTGCGGTATGGTCTCAGAGACCAAAAATATAAATTAAAAATTCTAGGTTTTGCCCTGTGTTGATTTGAGGCAGGAAAAAGGTCATCATTTTTACTCTCCAGACCAGAATTTAGCAAAGTATCTACTTGGTGTTCTTTAGTACTGAATAAAAATTAAGCATGTAGCAGTTGTCCCTAATGTGCTTATTCCAGGTGAGCTTCTTGTCAACCGTGATGCCCAGTATCTCCAGTTCGTCTACCTCGGTGATTTTTGTGTTTCCAAAGTGCAGGTCTACCCTCGATGGTTGTCTCTTTCTTGATATTGTTAGAGCCTTGCACTTGGCTGGCTCAAAAGACACCCTCCATTTATCAGCCCATTGCTTCNTGGGGATGCTGCAACAGTCATAAGTGTGAAAAATGATCATAAGTCACTTTTTTCAGTGCCATTGTAACTTTGAATGTCACTTTACATAAGCAAAGTACCAGTAAAGTAAACTCCAGAGAAGTTCCTGAGACAGGAAGTCTCGTCCTGCCAAGAATGTAATAATGGTTAACTGGGAGGCAGTTTCTGTAAGCAACACCAGAATGTTTCCTTCTGCTTTCCTTACAGGATTAGGCCAGTAATTTCTTCTCTAACAACCAGTTATCTGAACTGCTTAGAATGTTAACAACCGGTTCTAGCAAATAGATGAGAACTGGTAGAATCCCACCCCTGGAAATTACCAAATTTGCATATGATAAGCTGGTAGGAACAGCTAACACCCTAAAAGATAGGCTCAAGATCCAGATGAGTCAAGACAGACTTGAACACTGGGCCCTATCTAGCAAAATGAAATTTAATACAGAGAAAAGTAAAATCTTACACTTAAGCAAGAAAATCCAAAAGTACACATATAGACTGGATGAAACCAAGCTTAATAGCAGTAACTGTGAGAGGAATCTTGGAGTCTTAGTGAACAACCAGTTAAATATGAGCCAACAGTGTGCAGCAGCAGCCAAAAAAGCCAATGCAATCCTAAATTGCATTAGCAGAGGGATATAATCAAGATCAAGTGAGGTACTAATACCACTCTATGAAGCCTTAGTAAGACCACACCTAGAGCACTGCATCCAGTTTTGGTCACCACATGATAAAAAAGATGTTGAGACTCTAGAAAAAGTTCAGAGAAGAGCAACCAGAATGATCAGAGACTGGAGACTAAGACATATGAAGAAGGGTTACAGGAACTGGGCATAGCTAGTCTTGTGAAGAGAAGGACTAAGGGAGACATGATAGCAGTGTTCCAATATTTGAGGGGCTGCCACAGAAAGGAAGGGGTCAAGCTATTTTCCAAGGCACCTGAAGGCCAGACAAGGCATAATGGATGGAAACTGATCAAGGAGAGATTCAACCTAGAAATAAGGAGACATTTTCTGACAGTGAGAGCAATCAACCAATGGAACAGCTTGCCTTTGGAAGTTGTGGGAGCTTCCTCACTGGAGGTTTTCAAGAAGAGATTGTACTGCCATTTGTCAGAAATCATGTAGGGTCTCCTACTTGGACAGGGTGGTGGTGGTCTAGATGAGCTACAAGGTCCTTTCCAACTTGTTAATCCATAAGTAAGTAAACACTTTACTTTGTCAGCTTCAGCAGTGTTATTTCCACGTAAGAATAGGATAGTACATTTTAAATGATTAGAGATGCCTTGTTGTTATACTTTTAGATTAGAAATAAGTCTTCTGTATTACTTCTGAAAAGTGGTTCTAACTTGTAAAATACCAGCTGCTTCAGCAGCAGATTATCTGTGCTTTCATTGACCCTACACACATTGCTGGAGGTAGAGGAGGTTGCAGTTCCAACTTACTACTTTTTGCACACCTCTTCCCTTTTTATGCCTCCGTGTGAATGCCATCTGGCAAGTTTTAAAATTCTTTTTTAAACTTAATTGAGATTAAGGTTAATTAATCCAATTAATTGACATCAATAGGAATTCATTTAAATGTAACCATTTGGTCCAAGCCCAGAGGAAACATGGCAAAATTCAGTCAAGTTCAATCCTTTAGTTGCTTACACCTAATGGACAGAATCTTGCCAAACTAAAATCATAACCTTCTAATCCACTAGATCTATTCTAGAATATGGCTACCTTGAAGCTCTTCCTGCCTGCCTCATCCAGTTAGAACTGCACGATCTCTTAATTCAAGCCTCTCTCTAGGAAATCTCTTGTTCCCTAAAATTTTCACCACTGTCCTCGAAGTGCACATTCCATCATATCAACTAATGGTCACTTTGTAGGGTGACTCTTTTATGCGCTTCGTTTCTTAATCCAACATACTTACCAATAATCAAATTTAATATAATAACCCATATTTACCTCCCACTTAGAAGGCTGAGAGTTCAATCCTAGGTTTCTGTCCTGGGGTACAAAATAAAAATATCTGCTGCGAACCCTGCATGGTGTCAAGAAGGGCATCCGGCCAGTAAATGCTCAGCTCCATCCAGTGGCCCCAATTCTACCCTGAATTAAGGCATTACAGGCAGGGATGGGATTCAAAATTTTTAACAATTGGTTCTGTGGGCATGGCTTAGTTGGTGGGCATGGGTTGGTGGTCATGTGACTGGCTGGGTGTGGCCAACTCAACATCACTTACATCGAAGGGTGCTTCTTCTTGCCTGGCCTCTCATGACTGTGGGGATGCTGCAATGGTCATAAGTGTGAAAAATGGTCATAAGTCATTTTTTCAGTGCCATTTTAACTTTAAATGGTCACTAAATGAACTCTTGTAAGTCAAGGATTACCGCTACAAAAATACAAGAAGCTTCTTTGCTTGCAAAAAGCTACCTTAAATACCAATCATTAGATTAAAAATACCTGCAAGCCGGAGTTACAAATCAGGCAGGGTGCCAAAGCGGCCAACTCTTGCTCATAAAGCGAAACTCTTTCGCAGAGAGTTCATTTAAGGTCTCAGAAAGAGCACACCCAAGAGAAGCAATCCTTAGATCCATTTGCACCACTGAAAGACACCAGCTGGTCTCACTCATCTCATAAGATATCCTAAGGAAAACATCCAGATATAAGGAAAGATCACATGCCCCCCAGAAAGGCAGTAAAAAAATCAGTGCCAAGCTTACATCCTGCCTCTTGGAAGTACACCCCAAATATTACTAAGGCAGTGACCCGAACCCTAACCCATCTCCCCAGATAGAAAAAGAAACCATGAGGCAGGAAAAAGTTCAAATACAATATAAATAATTAAATTACAACAGTAGCTGTTGCTTGTTAAACCAATTACCAAAACAAATAAACACAGGAGCTATCCAGATTTCTCAACCAAGTTTCTTTTTCAAGTACAGAGATTAACCATTTTTCTTTCCAAACAAAGCTGAATAGGGGAAATTATCCCATCAATAAACACAGGATTAAATGTTACCAAGCACAGAATTAAACTTCACAAAAACCAGTTTTAGACCAAAACTCAGAAAGGTTATATAAATTCATGTTTGAATGTCAGTCTTTCTAGTTAGCCAAGAAGCCTTGCTGAATGCCACTCACATTGGTTTCTTGTCATTAAGGAGCTCTGCCATTCCAGCAGCTCTGCTTCGTTATTCAATTATTTCTTCAAAGTGCTAACTCCAAGGGGGGGGGGGATTTCAGTGGTGAGATTCAATTTTTTTTAACAAAAGGTTCTGCGGATGTGGCTTGGTGGGCGTGGCAGAGGAAATATCCAGTCAGAGGTGGTATTTGCTGGTTTTCCGAACCACTCAAAATTTCCACAAGCAGTTCTCCAGAACTGGTCAGAACCTGCTGAATACCACCTCTGGGGTATTTCCTCCCAACAGCAGTATAAAAACAACCCTTAAAACAACCCTTCCCCTTTAAGAAAGTCAAGCTGTTAGGTTTCCAAGTGAAATGGCTACACATATGTCAATTTTGAGCTCAACATAAGCAAAGTACCAATAAAGGAGGGAAAAAAAACTCCAGAGAAGCTCCGGAGACAGGAAGTCTAGTCCTGCCAAGAATGTAATAAGGGTAAACGGAGAGGCAGTTTCTGTAAGCAACAACACCAGAATGTAAGAAATGCCTTCCTTACAGGATTGGGCTTGTAAAGTGGAAAAAAACAAAAGGAGATTTCTTCTAACAGCCGATTCTCTGATCTGCTTAAAAAGTTAACAACCAGTTCTAGAGAATAGGTGTGAACTAGTAGAATCCCATTTGTAAAAAAGGAGGTTTTAAAAATAAAACATATTTTCTATTTTTGAAAGGTTAGGCCCCAACAATTCTATAGTTTTAATTACTTCCTTCTTTCTTTTTTGCAGGGTTCATTGCTTTGGCGATCCTGCCCCACTTCTCTGAAAGGGTGAAATAATTTTTAGGCTTCACACCTGGCTATACCCTGAATGGTACAAGTGGGACGCTTCATGTACTTTAAATAATACCGAAAGGAATAAAAAAAGTAAGTATTCATTTACTTCCAGTTGCTCTATGCCAGGGGGGTCAAACTCAAGGCCTGTGGGCTGGATCCGGCCCATGGTGTGCTTAGATCCGGCCAGTGGTGGTATTCAAAATTTTTTACTATCGGTTCTGTAGGCATGGTTTGGTGGGCGTGGCTATGTGACTGGGTGGGCATGGCTTTTTTGCAGCCCCCACCCATTTTGGGAAGCTTTTTAGCCACAGAGGAGCCTCGGGGGGGGGCATTTTTGCTCCCCTAAGGCTCCTCTGGGGCTCAGGAAGAAAAGGAACAGAGCATAAGAGGGGCATGCAACCCCTCCAAGCTCCATTTTGGGAGCTTCCTAGCCTGAGAGAAGCCTCTGGGGGGCATTTTTGCTCCCCTAAGGCTCCTCTGGGGCTCTGGAAGGCAAAAATGGAGGCGGGGTTGAGCTTCTCCCTCCATTTTTTGCCTTCCTGGGCCTCAGCAAGGGGAATCCTGGCACAGCTGATCTTATCTACAGCTGATTATCAGGAAGGAAAAAATGAAATAAATACCTTAGGCAAATGTCAGGCAGGTGGGCTGGGTGAGTGAGCATCGGGTGGGAGGATGACCAGGTGGGGGCATAGCCAGCACCTACTGACCAGTACTACTGTGGTTTAGCGACCCACACCAAATTCTTGCTACCAGTTCACCCAATCCATTGAGAACCGGCTGAATACCACCACTGGATCTGGCCCAAGGGGCCAACGTGAGAAACAGTGAAAGCCTGGCCCACAGTGCCTCTGCCATGAAAATGTTTTCACTGGCAGAGGGTTTCAGGAAGTGTTGCAGTTGAAAATGGACCTTGGGAGCCCATTTTTGCTGGCAGAGTGCTTGGGCCACCAGAGTGCTTGGGCCACAGGTGTCGCTGACACAAGTGACATTGATCTGGCCATGCCCCCCTGCTTCCCCACCCCGAGGTCAAACACAACCCTGATGCGCCCTCAATGAAATTGAGTTTGACACCCCTGTTCTATGCTATCTTCCTCTAATATTGCAGGATTTTGGCACCGCAAACTCTATATGTCTGGCTTATTGTTAATAAGCATACTGATTATTAATGGTAGCTATGTAAAGGAGATGTGGGGGAAGGAAGGAAGAGGAGGATTGTTCTTTCAGGCCTGCAAGATTGATATTAGCCTCATGAGGTAATCCCAGTGGTGGGATTCAATTTTTTTTTACTACTGGTTCTGTGGGCGTGACTTGGTAGGCGTGGCAGGGGAAGGATATTGTAAAATCTCCAGTCAGAGATGGTATTTGTCGGTTCTCTGAACCACTCAAAATTTCCGCTACCGGTTCTCCAGAACTGGTCAGAACCTGCTGAATAGCACCTCTGGATAAACCAGATAGGAATCACAACCAGATGAGCAAATTGATAAAATCTTGCAATGCTCCCCACTTTGATTCAGCAGCAATACTTTCTTTCTTCCTTCTTCTCCAGAGGTGCCTGATATATAGAAATTCCAGTTATATCGAGCCTAGTTAAACCCTGGAATTAATTATTAGAACTAGGAAAGGGACAGTCAAAATTCCTAAGATCCAAGAAGCAAAATTAGTGAGGCAGGACTTATAAGCTACATTGAAATGATCGCTAATGTTGGTTGTAATGCCAAAGTACAATGCTGATTCTAAAACAAAGGAACTTTGATGTGGAGTTATAGTCAGAATATTGCCAGGTCTTAACCTAGAATACATATGTTCCTCAGCAATGCATGCTTTAAAGCAGCTTTGTACCTAGAATACCTTTGTATTCACAATGAATCAAATACATTGCTATGGTTCAATACCATATCAACAGCAGAACTGAGGGAAAATTTCATAAAATTCCTTCTACCGCTTTGCCTTGTAAATATGGTAATATTGACTCAGAAACATTTATTCTGCTTTAGTGTAATTTCCATTGAGAAATCTACAAATTGCTCCTAATGCCTGTTCTACATCCATTTCTGGGAAGAAGTAAAGAATTTTATATTTAACTTTTAGTAAACAGAGAAGGAGCCCCAGTAATTCTTGGCCCATTGCAGTTTGTTTTCATAGCTTATAAAATTAATACATGGTTGACAGCAAAAGCATGCAAGTGGAGTTGTAAAATCGTGCAAATGGAGTTCTTATCTTGAATGTGTTACTTGATTTTGACCTTATAGCTCTAATTTGTAGGGTTTTATTTAATAAGATTTAATAAGCTCTTGTATGCATCAAAAACAATGCAGTCGTGCCAACAGCCGGGAGCTGTGGCCATGTTACTCCATTACCTTAAATGCATTTGAACTGGGGCAGATGGGATTTCAAGAGAGTAATGTGAAGTACTGGCATAGTACACCCACAATTCACAACTCTGAGCTGACAACATGACCACATTGCTTTTGACGTATAAGGAAGCACTCTGAAGATTGCAAAGGGTAGGAAACTAGTTCAAAGCTAAGGTGTGCCTCTTTTCAACCAGAATGGATAATCACAGGAATGTGATTTCCCAGTTAGTGATTGCATTACCTACTATTGGACTTAAGCGTAGTACACAAAATTATCTGCTACAATATCCTACCAGTCAATGACTGCTTCAGCTTCAACTGCAACAGTACAAGAGCACACAACAGATACAAACTCAATGTAAACCACTCCAGATTTGATTGCAGAAAGTATGACTTCAGCAACAGAGTGGTCAATGCCTGGAATTGACAAATCAAATAAATAAAAAAAGATAAATTACTAGGACCTGACTCTGGTGTGTCTTACAATGAAAATGGAATGTAAACAATTTTTAAAAAAGTAACCAGAATTAAAAAAGAAAAACAACATGAAACTTTTTTTGTTTAGAAGTAGTTATTTGGAATTTATGTTGCGATAAAGTGCAGAATTGTACTGACTGAAATATGTACATTTTTGAATTCTACAATGTGAATTTGTAGAGGTGTATGAAAAAAGGATTGGGTGGGGGAAGTCTAGAGAAGGACTTTCACTGATAACTTGGGTAAAGGTAAAGTTCCTGTTGGAAAAGGAGGAACATGCTTGGAATTGCAAGGTTTCTTTCTGTCAATTTTTGTTTTGCAGATAATATGGGGCACTAAAGAATTTGCCTTTTTTAATAAGAGAATAAAACCCACCATGATCTATGCATGCAGCTATCCACTGATTGACCACCTTTGCCTCCAGTTCATTTTTTTTTCAGATGGACATAAACGTGGTAAGGAAGCTGTATTTTTATTTACATTTTCTAGAAGCAAGGTAGGAGTTAGCCAGATGAGGTAGACCAGATCAGGAAACTAAAGTCCAGGACAATACTTAACAGCAGTACATTTCAACACCTGGCAGCTTTATGGACTCCCAGAATTCAAGGTTGAGAAAAAGGCTGATTCTGTTGCTTTTTAGCAGAATCTTAAAGGTCTGGCTGTATTTTCCCTTCCCTTCCCTTCCCTTCCCTTACAACCCAGGGAGTCAAGGGAGTTTGGGAGAATCAGCCTCAGTCACATCCATGCTTCTTCTGCATTTGCTGTTTTACTAAGAGCTACAGCCAGCTTTCCCCAAGGTCATCAACATGGTTCCCTAAAAGAGAGAAAGAAAAAGAAGAAGAGAAAAAAATACAATGTGCAAACCAGGTACTTAAGGGAAAATAGGAACTGGAATATAAATCAAACTAATAATGTGATATCTCTTTTTATGAGATAATAAAACCTTTCTGGTAGATTTACTCAGCTCCAAGAATTTCAGGCAACAAGCATACATTTCCCATCCTCTCATGGTATTTCTCCACCCAACTAATCCTGTCATAATTTCATCTAAAAAGTTAGCAACTGGCCTAAAACTAACCAATGAACCTCCTGCCTGATGTTGAACCTGTTGTCAGACCCTACAACCAGGGTGACAGCCAGAAGCTAAGGGAGCTAAGATGATGCACATGATTCTACAATCCAAGTTCTATCCCTCTGTAACAATCTGCAATATCATGTACTTAAAACACCAATGCAATATCATGTAATTAAAATACCAATGCAACACCATGTACTTAAAACACAAGCAAACCTTTCATCAAGGCCCACAGGGCTCTCCAGTGCTAATGTCCAGCCTGTAGCACTGTGTGAAATAATGGAGACATCATTGTTAACCCAAATTTATCTTTGAGCTGAGGATGATTTGATGTGAATCCTCACTACTTATCTAGTCCAAAATCTAAATAATTACACCACATGTTTTCTTCTACAGAGAACAACACCCACTTCATTGTCATTATTTTATAAGACAGGTTAATTATAGGATGTTATTTGGGTTTCTGGTTGATCCTACATTGCTAAATTAGATAACCACTTCAATAGTTTGCATACCCTCTCCAAACCCTTCAAAAATTATAAAAATGGAAGTTGGGTATTTCCTGAATGCAGGAAGTTTTCCTTCACCAAAATGGATTCGTATCTATGCATCCACAGTTTATTAGGTGTAAAAGTTATAAAGAGCACATTGACTTATAACAAACAGCCAAAGCATTATATAGGTGATTATCAGTGATCAGTGATCATCACAAAATCAGAATTATGGTGATGTGACAATTATTGCAAAAATATCAGAAGATGTTTTTAAAGGAGCACCTGGGACATGGCACAAAGGCAACCCAGCCAGATAATAAGTAGAGGTCTTTATTAGCTTCAACTTTGCCCCCAATGTCCCCATTACCTACCGATCTGGACAAAAACTCCCCCAGGAACCTGCAACAGCCTTTGGCTACAGATATTCCAATCTAAAACATTGTAAACCGAAAACCTTAAACTATAAATGCAACAAAGCAAAATAAGGTGATAAATCCAGCAGGGCAAGATAAGGAGTTCCAGAAGTTAAGTAACACAGCAGGAAATCAAACCAGCTGGGAGGATGCCAGGAACTAAGATAACAGCAGCCAACATCAGATAAACTCAATGTTTGTTCCCAACAAATTCCCCTCCCAACTACTTCTCCTTTTAACTCCCTCTCCAGGTGTGCCTTGTGAAGGGAATCAGGGCCCTTTCCTCCCTTGTAAACTATACAACCCATGTTGCTCTCTTCTCCATTCTTCTCTGCGTGCCCTAGGATGAAAAGAGGGTGGGCCTTGGTCTTCCTCTGAACACCCTCTCCCTTGTTCTAACTCTTCCCTGTTCTTCCCAGTCTGGCTTTGCCCTTCCCCACTTTCCTACATAGTCAACAAAGCCACTCTTCTGCTCCCTGATGGCTGTTCAGGGATTCAGACACTGACAGTGCATAATAGGAAATCACTCACCTATTCTCCAATAGGGTTTTCCTATTGTTTATGGTTGTGTGCAAATTTATTTTGGAAAACTGAAGTATCGGGTGGGGAGAAAGCAGTTTTAGCTTGTTTGCTTCTATTTTACAATGTAGCAATAAAAAAATACTTTTGTATTGTAAAACTTGTAAATATGTACATTTTTCTGGTTTTTCAGAGTTGGTCAGATGTATATATTGCAATGTTTCCTGATTATTCATCGATAAAAAACTTAAATCACTGGGTTCAGGTAGAATACAATTTAAGTTTGTTAGTTATAGTTAAGGAAAATCAAAATTGATATGTCAATATTTAATTAAATGGTTGGTTTGAATGCAAAATATATGCTAAGCAGAGGTGTTTATTGGTTTTAACATCATGTAGTTTTCACACACACACACAATTATAGACAGACCAGGTTTGAAATTTGACCTTAAAAAGAAAAACAAAACTGGGACCAATACAATGTCTTCAGTTCTAATTCCAGGGAAATACAATCAATATTGGAGAACAAACACCTCATTATTATGGATCAAATTTTACTATTAGCACTTCACAAATTATTTTCCACTCCTTTCCCTCCCCTACTGTTCCTACTGTTTGTTTTCGTATTTTTTGTATTTTATATTATAAAGAAATAACAAATAATAATTCATTAAAAATTCCTGGACATCCTTGAATAAATTTTCTGGCAAAACCCATCTGTTCCAACAGTAACAACATAAATCTCCAGTTCACATTGTCAAAAGCTTTTTGAGCATCTAGAAATATCAAAGCCATTTGCTTCTCAGGATGAGCCTCATAATATTCCAAGGTGTCCAAAATTACTCTCATATTGTCTCTAATTTGTCTCTTTGGCAAGAATCCATTTTGATCTGAGTGAATAAAATTATTTAAATATTTTTTCAGTCTTTCTGCTAGTATTGAAGCAAAGATTTTATAATCTGCATTCAATAAGGAAATAGGTCTATAGTTCTTGATTTGCAGTGGGTCAGCCTCTTCTTTTGGAATAAGTTCGTTTATTTACTTTTTGACGAGGACACTGGGGTGACATGATCTGCCTGCTGCCTCCTTCTTGTAGTCTTTGACCCTGACAAGCAAAGGATGAATAATGTTTTCCATTCACTGCAGGGGGAAAAAAAGAGCTCAGAGTTCAGGTCTGCAGTTTGAACAGGCTAGTCTGTTTAGCGGCCACAATTGGAACTGGCAACTCGTCCTTAAGCGAAGTTGTGGCTGCGTGACACCGTAATTGCGCTTACGATCCTATTTNTAGGTATCTTTGGTAAGTTAGCATTCTGTAAATACTGTTTAATTTTATCCTCATCAATATTCTCTTGTTTATATAATCTTTTTGATAATTATTTCTTTGAATTATCTTGACCCAATACAGTAAGATGGCATGTGACAAAAAGAAATAAAACAGAATAAATAGCATTTTTTCACAGTCTAAAATTAAGACATATATTTCTCTGACCTATCTCTAGGTTTAAATTTATTTAATATTTATATATTTCACTAGGAGCTCTGGAAGTACCTTCCTAGCTTGGGTCATCCACCAATATTCTTTCTCTTTCTCATTCTTTTTCTCTTCTCGCACCCCTTTTCCTCCCTCCTTTCCATTCTGCTAACCATTTTTGCATTAATATCTGTTACAAACGCAAACCTTTCCAGGGTGAACACTGGCCATTAACATGCACTTTGTTCCTTGATTTATTCCATTTTCATAGCTGATAGGAGTCATTCAAATAATATTCATATCCTGAATAAGAAATGAATGACATGAGGGCTGTAGAAATGTACAGTGTCCATAAAACTGTAAAGCTGAACCAGCACACCTGTCAGTGTTCCAACCAAACTCTCCATTTCAAATCAGCACTCAGAAACAAAGTCCTTCCAAGTAAGAACTTATTAGAGAAGTTTTATTGGCACATCTGGGAAAATCCGAATCTGAATTCCTGTGTTTTCTCTTGCTGTATTAAATTCACTTCTGATAGCCTACAAGTCACACTCTCCAATCCACGTTCATTCTGAACTCCTGCCAAGTCCAGTCACTTCTCTCCAAACTATAGTGACTCGACTTTGAGCTCTGGCAGAAGAATATTGTTGTGGCTATCCTCCCTTCTCACTTTCCTTTCCTTCCAATGGTTACCTTTTTTCCCTTGCAGCAGCCCCAAATCTGATTCAAGATGGATCTGGGGCTGACAACACTAAGGCTTTTGTCATATCATAATATATCTGAGTTCAAGCATTTCCACTGACTGCTAAACTGCAGAAGATTATAAAAGTATAGATTAGGACAAATTATAAAAAATAAATACCAGATATTGTAGTCAACAATAAGAAGGGAGGGGAGAGGAAGAACTATTGATGACAAGATATTTTTTATCTTTTTTAATCCCACCTTTATCATTTAATATAAATAGCTCAAGGTTGCAAATTATCTAATAATCCTTCCTCCTCCTATTTTCCTATTTCCTACTTCCTCCTAAATAACAACTCTACAAGGTGAGTTGGGGGGGGAGGGAGAGGGGGAGAGAGAGAAAAAAAATTAGCCAGCTGGCTCTCATGCCTAAAGATGAGAATTCACAGTCTCCTGGTTTCCACTCTGGTGCCTTCACCAAGTATTTTGTTTGTCTTTGCCAGCTCACAGGGACTTTATCAATTTATATTCACCAAGCCTCTGCTAACTCCATCATACTGTTCCAGTAGTTGGCCTAAAGTGATTTGTTAGGCTCTAAAATCTCAAGGAGGAGCAAGGATTATTGATTGTACACATTGTTATATTGACCTTCTCACTGAAATGCATGGAGTCCCTCAGCTAGTGTTTACTTTTCACTCTGCCATAATAGAAGTGGGTTGTTAAAGAGCTATTTTTATAACTCAAAGCTTTTCTCTTTTTTTCATGCAGTGTTCCTCTATTTTGGAAGGAATAACCCAGGCAACTCAATTTGCTTTAGAATGGGAGTTTGCAAAGGTTCCTTATTCCTTCCTTGTAGGGTATCTACTTCCCCATTCAGTTTTGTAACAGCTACAAATTTGATAAATTTGCTTCCCACTTGACTCAAGTAATTAATTAAAACATTGAATTGTACAGAGTCCAAGACACACATACACCCCAGTGGTACCTTCTCAATACCTTACCAATTTGGTGAAGTTTCTTTGATGAGCACTGTTTGAATTTGATTGCAGGATCACCTATATATCCACCTAATTGTTATACCATGAAACACACATTAACAGCTTGCTGACCAAGTGTTTTGCTTTATACAATATCTAGAATATCCCCACATTCTGTTTGGAATGTTACCCAATAAAAAATAAAATGTTGTTGAAAATGTGATTATGATTTGAGTTGTATTAGTGGAAAACACAATAAAAATCTATTTAAAAATAAAAAATAAAATAAGGTTAATTTTACTGCTGACCTTTTGTAATGACATGCTGTTTTTAAACATTTTCTGTACATTTTTTCAAATACCTCACCTAGTGTATAAAACAGTCAGTCTATCTATGTTATTCACTGCTGCTTCACATTTGCTTTTTCGATAGAAATGCTATTGAATTTCACAATCTGCTTTTTGTAGAATGGGGAACAGAGATATTATTCTAGAACAGAAACTCATCCTGTTGACCGGACTGCCTTGGAATTCTAGGAATTGAAACATGTTTGGAGTTTGTGGATGACTATTTTTATAGATATTTCAGGAAAACAACACTAATTTACATGTACTATTTATATAAACATTTATATATTGAGTATTATTTCCATCATTGATTTATGTCTTCTTTTCAAGTATTGTTTAACTTTTAATACCTGCCAGCTATAAGAAAATGTGAAAGATTAAGAGTATTGTGTCAGAAGGCCTGTATGCCATCTTCTGCACATCTTAGCTGTCTCATACTGTCCTTTTTTGCTTGTCCAATTTATTTAGATGAGTATTTCTTACAGAATATTTATGAATCAACAAACAGGAAATGCTCCCAGCATGAAGCATAATAAAAACACAAAATACAATGAATAATAAAATTAAAAAACATAAACATAAAAACTAAAATAGCAGGAAAATAAAAAGGGCTAAAAGATGCCATGAAGCTATGAGAGACAAAATTTCATTTATTTATTAAACAAATTTTCTTCCCCAGTTCATACATTAATGACTCTGGGAGCAAGCATGGGGATGCTACCGGTTTGGCCAAGTTCTATAGAACTGGTAGCTCTGAAGAGCAGCAGACACCAAACCAGTTTTGGTCGTCTGTTTGAATGACATCTGCCTATCTGGGTTCTTGGCTGTCATTTATTTCCTGCTGTCTTGCACAGCACAGCTGAGGTAGAAAAAGAAGGAAAAAAGAGGATTTTCAAATGCTGCGCACCCATGCGCAGCACTTGTCAGCTGTCCGGGTAGCACAGCTGATGTTTTTTGCAATTGGTTTACATGCGCATGAAGTGCACGCATGCACACAAAATGTACTCTGACTGAACTGGTAGGTACACCAGTTGAATCCCACCCCTGTCTGGGAGACTTACAACATTAAAAGCAATTTTCACTTCCACGTTGCCGATCTACATGCCAGTCTTTTTTCTTCTCCTTTTGTGGCCTGTACTAGTGCTCTCATAAACCATCACTAAATATATGTATCAATTGTTCTTTTATTTTTCAACAAGATTGTAGTGCAAACAAAAGTGGTACTGCAAAGTGTTCCTGTTCAAGGTTTCCAACAGCTTCTTTCTTCTTTCTTTCAATAGATTCTATTTTACAAATATCCTTGCATTTTCGGTAGCTATTTCTTCTGTGTCTATGGAAGACCATAGAACATGACAACTTCACCACAAAAAATTAGTCTGGATCTAGTGATAATATGAGAATGGCTCCAAGAATAATATTTGGTCACTCTATATTCCTTTCCTGTATTAGTGCATGGTGTGGGTCTTGCTCAGAAATTGGAATGGAACAGCATTCCTGGATTTGTCACAAAGATTATCTGTGCAACTTGATCTAGCACAAAAGTCCATGAGTCCCTGCAGGTTTTACTCTGCTAGTTCATTGCCATTCCTAGGGGGCAGTGATCATCTCTTTTTCAAGGCCATGTCCAAAGTATTTTTGTGGTCATGTGGCCAGCATGACATCACAGACCGCTGTTATCTTTCCACTGAAGTGGTACCTATTTAACTACTCATATTTGCTTGCTTTTGAAAGGCTAGGTTATCAGGAGCTGGGGCAAGAATAGTAGCTCAGCCCATCACCTGGCAGTCAGGTCTCAAACCTGGGTTACTGGCTTTTCAGCTGACAAATCCAACTGTCAGGGTTCAAGTAATAAATCCATAGCAAACAATATTCTGAGGCAATTGAATTCTTCAAGAATACTTTTATTGGAAATATCATATTGGCACATATCTAGGAAAACTGACTCTGAAAACTCCCGTGGTTTTTCACCTAATTAAAAGTAAAAGATTCAGCCACATTGTCCAATCATGGTGCAGTCTGACAACCAGGGAACATCACTCCACCTTCCTCCAACCAGATATGAGAATGTCCTTGCTTTCCAAGATAAAGTATTTTGTTTTGGCTACAAAATCCCCTCTCTCTCAGTTCCCCCCTCCCTATCTCTCAGCTCCAGTGTGGCAACACCAAAACAATCAAAATAGCCTTGGTCAAGCCAGCTTCAGGATTAACACCAACATTTTAATTCCTGAGCCACCACATTGCCCTAAGAGTCCATGTCTGAAATGAAAAACTATTGTCTGAAGCGCATCCTGGCCAGAACTAGAGTAAGAGTGAGAGTGAGAGAGAAAACAATTGTGTTTTTAGATGCATTTATTACAGAAAGCTGGGCATAAAAATAATTGTTTTGTTTTGGAAGATATTTTTAAGTTATAAAGATGGCTAGATAGGATAATGCATGAACATCTGGGATGCTGAAACAGACATCTGGGATGTCTGTTAATGAATAACATCCCTAATGATTCATTAAATTTTGCTTTCCAAGCTGCAACAAAAGCTAAGCATTTATGTTTATATATAAAGATAACAACATTGATTTTAATTTCTGCCATAGATTTGATTCTCACCAAGGAGCCAATGTCTTGCTGATGTTGCTTCATTTCAGCACTGCACCTTCTCTGCTTTTCCTAATTGCATTTTCTGCTGAGAGAAGCAAATTGAAGAATTTTGAGAGGATGCAGGTGAGTTCCCAAGAGGCTCTTCACAGCTCATAAAAACTTGGTAACTCACAATTATTGTGATTTCAGAGAGATTGCATATCACCACTTGTACAGATCCATGATTTTCTTCAAAACAAAACAAAATTATAAACGCCAATTCCTGAATCACATTTTGGAGCTTTTTGGAATATACACAGATATGCTTCAAGTGTTAGGAGGCTTTTTAGAGCAATTTTACCTTTCTCATATAGCAGGGGTTTCCAAACTTGGCAACTGTAAGTCTTCAACTCCCATAATTACTCAGCCAGCATAGCTTATATAGTTGCTTCAGAGGCTATCTGCCTAAGTCCGTGTATATGTACACACAATCACCAATAAAGCAAAACAGCTGAGTATGCTCATATATTTTGCAAATTAATTTTTTGGGATTGTTTGTACAATCCTATTAAATATACTATTGCACAAAGTTACTGAACACTCTACAGGCTGGAAGCATCATGCACAGGCTATGTCCACCCTGACTCTGTAGAAGCAAAAAACATCGTGTTACATCACAATACATCACATGACACAATTGAGTTTGACACCTGTGGTCTAGAATGATTGTTCAATGAGAAATTCTTAATGCAGTTACTTCCCACATTGTATCATATTGCGAGCTCAAGTTTTGGGGCTGTTTGTGTGCCATCAGAAAAGAGGTGTAAGGTTGGATCATCCCATTTCCTATTGCTTCATTATCTCACCTTCCTCTCTGCTATCATGCTATTTTTATTTCCTTCATCTTCACCTTACCTTCTCCATGTATATTATTTTTCCACGTGTTGTCCATTTTTTTGCACTAACTGCTTCTGTCTTTCTTCAGCTCCCCTTTCAAAGTTCACAATTTTGCCTTTATCAGGCCTCCATCATCCATACTCTTCACATTCTTCCCATGTATTTTGGTAAATTCTCTCTTTCCTTACAACCAATTCCTATACTTTGGATAGGTAGGGACACTTGGGGACACTAATAAACATCATTTAATAAGTCCTCTAATAATTCATTACAGGATTATTTCTTGAAGTGGAATTGCTTAGAACAGGGGTGTCAAACTCAATTTCATTGAGGGCTGTTTCAGAGTTGTGTTTGACCTTTGGGGGGTGGGTAGTGGTGGCCAGGATGGGTGTGGCTAGTGAGATGTCACTCATGTCGGAGGCATCTGTAATGGCTTGAGCACTCTGCCAGCGACGGCTTCCTGCAACCTTCTGCCAACAAAAACGTGGCCCTCCCGAGCTCTGTTTTCACTGGCAGAGGCACTGTGGGCCAGTCCTTTGCTGTTTCTAAGTTGGTACCACAGGCCAGATCTAAGCACCCTGTGGGCCAGATCTGTTCCATGGCCCTTGAATTTGACAACCCTGGCCTAGAAAATTGATTTTTTTTGGATAAGTTGGACAGAAAAGGTTATATTTTAGAGATAATTTTTTCAAACAAAAATGTACATACTAGGAGATATTGCAATTGCATGCATATAGGTTCATCCTGGAATACAATATGCATCTGGCTAGCTTCGGTGCTCTTTAAGATGTGGTTTGCAGGGGGAAATGACTTTTTCTTAGCAACAGCAGGCCTGGAACTCATTCTCTGACTATCTGGGTGAGTTTAAGAAAGATGATAGAAAAGACACAGGTAGAGACAAAATGTACAAATCTGATAGTGCTTTTGGTGAATAGAAAGCAACTGAGGAAGAAAACTATTTCAGGGAGAAAAATAATGAATTTGGCAAATCTGAGAATACAATATGAAGAGGAAATAACTCACCATAAGAAAGAAACACTGTGAAAAGAAACTGAACTTTGTTAGTACAAAATCAAAATGCTTGATTGTGCTCATGATGATATAATTGCTCTTATATGTGACAGATAGCTAGCAATGTTAGAAAAATGGTCTTTGAAGACCTAAGACTCTGTTGTTTTTCTAGTGTAAAATAAATAATTCAGTCTCAGAAAAAAAAGGGATCTGGACACCTATGAACCATCTTCATCCTGTGCACAATCAATATAAACGTAATATACTTAAAATCCCATCTGTTAAAACAATGTCATTTGTTGGATCTGGAAAACAAAGATTTTATGTGGATGTATTTTCAGATGAAAAGAGCAAATATGCTTGGCATGCTCACATATCCTCCTGTTGCTAATGTTTGCTTATTTGGGAGGCCTACCAGAACCAATTTGGTACAGTGTTTCAGGCCCTAGGCTAGAAACCAGGAGACTATGAGTTCTAGTCCCATCTTAGTCACAATGCCAGCTGGGTGACCTTGTAGTCACTGCCTTGCAAAGTTGCTATTGTGAGGAAAATAGGAGGCAGGTGTATTAGGCATATTCTCTGTTTTGAGACAGTGAGATGCAGAAAGAAAGAGAGATGGTTGAATGAAATAAAAACAATAACCACAAATTCAAACTGAAGCTAAAACCTTTAGGAATATTTCTATTTTCATAATGGTGAAAATGGTGATGGTGAGAAGGAATAACCTTGAGGAACAGTAGGAAAAAATGTATCCAAGACAATGGTCAGTGTAAAGAAATCTGACTCTGGGGGAAAAGTGTAAACTATGTAAACATCTTAGGTAGGAGTCTCTCTGGTTCTCATCAAGATAAAAGGAGGAAGGGGAGAGCATGTTCAGATTTACTAGATTCTGTTGCCATAATCTTATAATAAAAGTAAGATTTGCTTATAAGACTTTGATACACAAGTCTGGTCTACCTTTGAGGGCTGATGTATGGATCTCTTGTGCTTGTCAGTAAATCTCATAGTTCTAATACATTTCCAAAAATGCATGTTGACCTTACTGCCTCAATGCAACATAAAGTACCTATCATAATACCAATCCTGAGCAATGATAATTGCTCATTCACAAGTGTTGTAATACTGTAACAAGTGCAGATTTTGTAAAATGATGTCATTGAAGTAAGAGTGGCCAATGACTGTATTTCCCTGCCGTGTCTCCCCTTTTTTTAGAGCGCCGGAAAACAGGGTGTTGAAATCATAAAAGCAGGTAGAGCAGAGGAAGGCGGAGCTTCTTCTCGGTGCTACAGCTGTGATCTCGGGGCTCTGAGATCGCAGCTGATATTTTCGCCCCTGGTCGGTCCACCTAAACCCGGGTCCCGGTAGAGACGGGGACTGTGAGAAGGGCACAGTCCCAGGCTCCCAGAGAAGAGGATGGATATCGCCAATTCTCTGGTTTGATACCGGGAGAAGTCCTTTATGCTGGCAAGGTGGAAAAGAGAGCCTCAAAGTGCTGAAGTCGAGGGCAGCTTCGAAAAGAAAGTGGCTGAGCGAATTGTGTGTCGGCTTGGGCTGAGAAACCTCTTTTGTAATGGGTAAATAAACCTGAAAGGATCTTATATCTCGAACAACAGAAGAAAACTTGACTTTATTTTTGTTTGACTGGAATTGTTTTAAGCGGTGTGTTTGTTTAATAGTGAATGCAAATTGGGCTTGGGATGTCTTTCCTTACTATATCTTCTTTTTCTGTAGATAGTTACTAATGTGTGTTTTGTAGTCATGGTAACCTCAGTTTGAATTTTTCTTCTATTATATTATTTTCATGGCTCTTTTGAATTTTTAATTTTCATTAGGATAAGGAACCCCTTTGAGTTTTTCTTTGCTTTTTCTCTGAGTATTTGTATACATTACTCTTCTTTCTGGCTTTTGTGGGGGAAAAAAAGTATTAAGAGAATATTGTGCCAACACTGCCAAATAGAGGCTTGGAAAGATACTTTAGATTGTGAAACTGTGGGAAGACTTAATAGTATATTAACGACTCCTTCTCAAGGAACATTTTAATTGTGATAAGATGGAGGGAGAGACAGAAACATATTATTACAGGTGTTTTCCTGGACGTGCTTATCAGTATTTTATTACAATTAAGAAGACTTGGCTTTGAAGCTGCTGGAAGGAAAGAGTATAACTAAGAGCCTTGATAAATAAATAAAGTAGCAGGTGGTGCAGATCCATATATACTTGCTGAAATCTTTACTCGCCAGCCTTTTTGTTATTTTTAACTCTTGTAATATTTTTACTTTTGCGTTTCTATTTATCCTTTTTCGTCTTTGCTCCTTTTGGGCCTCTTTACTATTGGATTTTTCTATTTATGGATTATAAATGGCTATTCTATCAGATGGGATTGAAGGTCAAAAGAATCTTTGAAGTTTTTAAGCATTAAAATGGAAAAAATAGTGAAAAAAAGAAGAAGGTGTTTAATGAAATAGAGCTGTGTGTTTTTGGATTGTTTGGTTACTTCTTGACTTTTGGCCAATTTTTATGAGGCGGACAAGATTAATCATTTGGGTGGTCCGTCTAATTTTTTTTTTTTTCACAATATAGGCTAAAATTAACGCTATGGTTTATGAATGGAAAATGGAATTTATAAAATATGAACAAGAGAACAAGAAAGAAGGATTCTGTGGTGGATGGTTATTTTTGCGTTTCCTAGATGGCAATTTTACATATGAGGGAAACTACGAAGAACAAGAAAGATTGAGGATAGAAGGAAACATCCCTAATGACAAGCAACTTTAATCTTTTGGGAGAAAGGAGGAGAAAGGACAAGAATTAGAGAATGCGAGATTTAAAGTGATTAAAAAAAAAAACACACCAAAAAAGTGGGAAAACAAGGTGAAAAGTGGACACAACATCAGAAGAGCAACAAAAAAAGAAGAATACAGCGGAGCGAGTGGAGTATATAGAGCATGGGGTGGTAAATAAGTTGGTTTATAGAGTGGGTGAGGCAGCGGAGGAAAAGAAGGGAGACCAAAAAAGGGCGAAACATTGGTGAAAAGTGTCGTCACACATAAACAACAGAAAGAGAATAAACAATGAGGTGGAGATTAAGAGAGGAAGGGGGTTAAGGAAAGGGTAGAGTGGAGAAGCAGGGGGAAAGTTAGGGAAGAGATTAGCTACTAAGGTTTGATACAGATGTCAAAGTAAACTGGATTATTTTAGAGATAATGTTTGGATAACATATAACTTGAAAGAGATTCGGCACAATGGTAATAAGATTGGTAGTGTCTGTATTTGTATTGAATCAGGGAAAATGTATACAAATTAAAGAGAATAATATATTGATTTATAAATATGGGTTACAATATTTAAATGTTCAATTTTAGCGAATATTTCTTTTTTTAAATTTAAAGATAAATGAAATCAAATGGAGAGAATTGAATTACAGAAAAATGGGAAATTGTGTCATTGTGGACTTATTTTGAAACATTAAGTCCGCAATTAGGGGGAAGTAACCTAAGCGCGTAGATTATATAAAAATACTTCCCATAGAAGCATATTATTTACGAAAGGATTGTAGATTCACAGATGGTTAAGACTTAATTGAATCTAATGTTTAATGATATAAATTCTTTATTGCTATGGGATTGTGTTAATTATATTATATATTTAAAAAAAAAAATTTTTTCCTTGTTTTAAAATATTGAGTCTATCTTTGAATGTACTAACGCAGAATCTGAATGAAAATTTATGTGTTTGGGTAGCTTTAAACTAGTGGGAAAGGATAGTATGATAGGCATTATACTGCCAAATTGTCATTACAGAAGGAAATTTGTGTTAATGAGAAAGATAATAGACAGCTAAACAGGACAGACAAGGATATAAGTATAATTGATTTAAATTGCAGATGAATAAATATATAGATTAAGAGAGTGAAAAGAGGGGAGAAGCTATTATAAAAATGTAAATAGTTGAACTAAAATGGAATGCTATATAAAAGTTAAGCATGAACTTGGAATTTATGTCTGTACAAAAGATGTACTCTGGATCAAACTGCCGTCAAAAGATATTTTATGTTTCTTATGTTTTTGTGGTTTTTGGTTTGCTATATGTTTTGGTTTGTCTAAAGGGATTAATAAAAATTCTCGTTATTCATTATAAATTTAAAAAAAAAAAAAAAAGCAGGTAGAGCAGATTTAGAGCATTATTTTAATGAGATTCAAAGTCTGTAAGTTTTAAAGGATGTGTTAAGCTTTTTAAAAAGGCATAGAATAGATTTGCTTTTTTTTCCTATGTCCTTTCCTGGAGGCCCCCAAAATAAAAAATGTTCCAGGACTGTAGGTGGATTGTGGGTTAAGCTGTGGCTCCTATAGGGTGATCTTTCAAGCTATAACTGGCTAAATTTATGGTAAATGATATTTTATTTACAATATAAGATAATTACATTTCTGCTAGATTTCAGTACTCTTCTTTCATAGGAGTTCCCTAAATTTGTTTCTATTCATCTACCTTTGAAAGAAATGTTTGGTTTATAGTATCATCGCACATCTCTCTTTAATTCTGTATTTTGTGCAGAGGTGGTATTCAACTGGTTCAGATGAACTGGTAGTGGTGATTTGGCATGGGTTTCCAAACTGGTGGTGACCCCTGATTGGCCATGCTCCCAACCAGGTCGCCCAGTCGCTCACTTGCCCCGGTCACTCTTCTAGCTTTCCCGATCACTTCTTAGGCCTTCTTGCCCCCCTTGTCATGAGATGCCTGCAGCTCCTGCGTGCTTTTTCTGGTGTGGCTGGAGCCACACCAAAAAAAGCACATCCTGTTCTGTGTGCTGAACCTGGCAGTCTTCATGTTCTGTGTGCTGCTGTGGCCATCTGGCTGCCCAAGTAAAGAACAGCACTGGCTCAGGGTGACTGTGAGGAGCAAGAGGGGAAACCAAGGTGCTCGCCCCATAGCAGCCAACTTCACTCTCTCACACTCTGGTTAGGTACTCCTGGCATCCACAAGGAATGTGAAGGGAGGCAGACACCACACAGATGCATTTTAAAAGTCAGAGTACTTTGCCCAAGACTTCTCATATATTAGTGGGCTACACCTCCCCCAATGATCAGTTGGTGGCAATCTAATGAAACATCCTCCAGCTTTTAAAGATCTTTAGTTGGGCTTTTTTTTGTCAGGCCAAAGGCATGGGGGGGGGGAGGTACTTGGTAAATCACTCTGTCTCTGCAGCACTGGACATGTGTCTGAGTGGGTGTGGCCAACTTGACATCACTCGCAAGGTCCCACACTACCTTGCCGAGTTGGCCATGTCCACCCAGTCACATGACCACCAACCACACCCACCAAACAAGCCACATCCACAGAACTGGTATTAACATTTTTGAATCCCACCACTGGTTTTGGGGAATACAAAACCAACTTTGAAGAGAGAATGTTTATTGTAAGTGAAAGTAGATTTAAGGCTAAATCAAATTTTGATTTTATAGGGATAAGCGAAGTCAAGTTCATGTGTGTCTTCAGATAGGTGTCTACAAAAGCATTCCAACTATAACAGGCAGATTACTGAAACAGGCTGCCATGAGATTAACAGATTCTTCAGTACTGGCAGACTCTAAGAGTAATGATTGTGCTGTCTGCTTCATTTTGTACCTTTGGATGATTGCTTCTAATGATTTTTAATTCTGTAAACTGCCCAGAATCATCATGTGTGAATTTAATTTTTTTAGAAAATTAAAAGTCCAGACCATATTTCAATGGAGTTGATCTTTTTCCTCTCACAATTGCACAGTGCACATCCTTCACATTTGTTTATCATAACAGGGGAAACAATAATACAAAAATACAGGCAAGGTGTTTAATACAGTTAAATCCTCATTTACTATTCCAGTTTGTTATTATGTTCCAAAGAGTGATAGTCAACTCCTATGTCTCTATGAATATAAAGTCTCTAAACTGTCCTATTGGTCAGCATATTATGCAATTCTTTCAACTGTATTCTTGTAGTTCCCAGTATTCCATCTCATATGTACTGTTGGATTCTTTGCCTTCTGATTATCTTGCCCAGCATAATTATCTTTCCCATAGATGCATCAGTCCATATGCTGTATTCAAAGGATGATAGACTTTGTTTGTAATAAAATTGTTATTACTTGCTTGTAATAAGCATTCAGGCTTTGATTTCCTGTGGTACTGAATAGTTATCTTGGCTGTTAGAAGAATGAGAAGCAGTTTACTCCAGACCATATTTCAATGGAGTTGATTTTTTTCCTCTCACAATTGCACAGAGCACATCCCTCACATTTGTTTATATAACAGGGAAGACAATTCTAACTTTCCTCTTTATTGAAATGTTACTTTTTTGATGAGCTTCTATAGGTATCCCACCAACATTTTGTAGAGGGCTTAAGGAAGGACCTTGAAAGATAGGTGAAGAGCCACTACTAAGACAATGGTGAGAACAGGTGGCTTGAGCCTGAGTCAAGAAATTAACTTGAGAAAAAAACCTCAGACAAGCCCTTCCCTAGACCACACAACAGAAGGGGACAACAGAGAATGAGGTAACTGGTTGGAGTTACTGAAGCAGTAGGTGTGAGCTTAAATGGACTCCAGAGGATGGTAACAGACAGGAAGGCCTGGGGGAACATTGTCCATGGGGTCGCAATGGGTCAGACACGACTTCGCAACTATTAACAACAACGCAAATATAAAGAGAGAGGAAACCGCATTCAGACTTGGAAGTTTCTGTTATTATAACTGTTATACTAAAAGTAGTCCTAACTTGTAGGACAATGGTTCCTTAGTCTGGCCTATCGTGTAGGACTCACATTTTGGCCTTCATTATTCTTCTCTAAATCTCTTTTGCATACCATTTTTATTGATTCTGGAGCTTAGAAAATTGAACCTGTCAACAACTTCTTCAATCTCATTTTTTGAAATCTTAAATTCCTTTAGTTTTGACATTGGCATGATCTTTGTTTTCCTGATTCTAGTTTTAAAAAACAATTTTTTTCTTTCCTGTTTTAGTTTCAGAATAATCCTACTTAGGTCTTCTTCAGTTTCAGCAGTACTGAAATCTAGTGTTATCTCCCAACATATTTCTCATTCATATTTCATGCAAAAAAATATACATGGATTTCTACCCCAGATTATAGGCAAAGACAGCAGATGATCAGATTTTATGGTGAAGCTCTTATGAATAATCAGAATGATAAAAATCTGAAATAGCTTGTTCAAATCTTTCTCATTCACTCTCTCTCTCTGTCTGTCTCTCTCTCTCTCACACACACACACATATTTTCTCTCTTACTCTTATTCTGTTTTCTCTCTGAAGATTGAAACTATTTTGTCACTGAAGCAAATTTTGCCCAAGGTGCTTTTCAGATGGAAAATATTGTATTTATATTCAGCATTTACTAACTTGGGAGAAGAGAATCTATTAGACTGGTTTTTAATGAGTAAAGATAGAAGGGGTATAGAATATGAGTAGCACTTGGACCCTGAAGCAATCAATCAAGTTCTGAGAAAATGGAAAGCTCCCAGTGGCCATGGTAACCACCTACAATGGCATTGGGGAAGAGAGTAGAAACAGTTAGAAATCTGTTTTCTCTATTCCAGAAAGAAAGCTTGATGAACACCCAACAAGCACAAATGTTGCACTAATATATTAAGATAATGGGTTGTAAAAAAGAGATGTGACCATCAATGGAAATCCACTTTGTGAAAATACCGCATATATTCACATCTTTCTTTATTCTAACATGTTTTGTTCAGCCATCTAATTTTCTGTGGTTCTTTTAATTTATTTATGAAATTTGTAAATTTGCTACCATCTCCCCAATAAGGCAATTCGGGGCAGCTAATAAAATATAAAATATAGAAAAACAATTGGCATTTTAAAACTGTGCAAATTAAACTACATATATAGTTTTCTATATATAATTGCTCAATATATGCAGTTTGTACCCATTCTCACACAACTCTCAGAACTACCCATAAATTATGTTTATTTCATGAAGTTTTCCATTACACTGGACTACAAATTATAGATTGATTTCTGCTGCCATTTATTCCACTTAAATATTGTTTCATTATAAGATTATCATCTTTTTTTTTTATTTTACATGTTTGAATATGATATAGTTTGATTCCTAGTGTCTCATAAAAATTATTGGATGTGGAGATAGCTTTTCCTATAGGTTTACAGGTCTCCCCAATGTCAGACCAACAACTTTAGACCCAAATTTATATTATATTAATGGATATCAGCCAAGAACTGCATTTTTGCCTATATTTCTGCTGAATTGCTGTTTATGCAGACCATATAGAAATAGTCATTATGGAATGACATTTATAGCAGCCCCTTTTGATGGTTACACTATGAAGTCCTCATAGGATTAACAAGACCCCATGGATGTAAATTTGCCCATGAATTTCAGACTTGCATGAAACTGAAAGAAACATGAATTGCTTTCTTCTTGATCAAAAATCCAATTCATTTCAGATTATGTTTTTGCACTATGAGTTCATCTCAATATAAAGATGGCCTGTAGATATCCAGGCAATTATTCTGAAGCTAACACCATTGCTGGCACAGCTGAATACCGTGTGGAACTTATGAGTTGTTTAAGCCACTTGTGCCCCAATATGTGCCTAACAATGAGTAATGTACTCTCAGCAATGATTTTTCAATTTGAAAAATCCATTCTCATTTCAGAAATCATCTAGCTCAGAGTTCACACATTTATCATTTGTTACAAGTCCAAAGTTGGTCTCTAGCTTGCACTTTTTCTAGCCCTGGAAGTGGAAAAGAAAAAGCTAGTAGAAAAATTACTAAATGAACATGGTGCCATGAAAGGGCAGACAATATGTTCCTTACTATCAGTTCAGAGAAAAAGTGACTTCTTTCTTCCAGAAGGATCTTTATTCAGAGCAATGGCTCCAGGTAGTAGAGGAATAAAATCCTTTTGTGAAATATTGGAGCTGTCTCTTTAAAGAGAGGGCAAATCCTTCATAAAATATCTTTGAAATATTCAGGTGGGGCAGATGAATCAAAAGGACCCAGTGTAGTCTTCTTCTGGATGTCATTGCATTCTTTACTTCATCATTCCATTTCTGAGGATATACTACCCAGAGTATATATTCTGAGGATACACTACCCAGAAAATCTATATTTGACAAATAAATAAAATAAACAATTTCTAATTCAAGCAGAATAGCAACAGATACAAAGTCATCTTTCAATGGTGTTTCCACTTCTCCCGGATTACATTTACCTGGCCCATCAAAGCAGGAAGACATGGTATGTTGCAGGTCCCATCTATTAAGGAAGAACACCAGATGGGACCTAGAAGAGCCCTCTGTGTAGTGGAACATCATTCCCTCAGAAATAAGGTTGGCCCCTCCTTGTTACTTTTCCAAAAGATAAGAACAAACAGCTTCCAGAAGAAACAGCTTCTCTAAAAAACATATGTATGCAAAGAGCAAGATTGGTGGAAACATGTTACTTTTAGAAGAAAACAACCAAGACTCCCTAGTATCTACTCTAGTCCACTGCAATGAAATCCACAGAAAGATGGGCACGAACAGCTTTCTCTTCCTAAATTATTGCATCTGGTTTATATGAGTTCCTGTATTTTCCTATTCTTTTTGTTTTAAATTTCAGTGATGGAACATAAGCTATCCTGGGAAGTGAGATAAGACATAAGGCAAAAACAAATGGCACCAAAATACATCCCTTCATTGCTCCAGGAGTACCATGTGTCCCCTCCTTTAGGTTATATATTCTTTGAGTATATTCTGTGCTAAATGTGTGGATAATGATTGTTAAAACCTAAAACTCCTTTACCTTTAAAAATGAGAACCTATGAGAACTAATTAAGAAACCATGGATCTTGTCATGGCCTTGTCCTTGGTCATCTATGACATGTCTAGAGGCTTCTATTTTCCCCATATTTTTTCTAATTGGATTTACAAACAAATTAACCTACTCTGAAAAACAGAAAACTATTGGTTCAGGCATTTATGTGATAGGATTCCCCCATAAACATTTCTGATTGATTTCTGGAGTTTGTAAATTGAATTAAAATTGTCTTCTGCTGATCTGTTTGATAGGAGGTATCTGTTGGCCACTTGTACCTTGAAGAATAAAGTGAAGGATGTCTTGTCAAGGAATCCAAGGCAGATGATGAATCACCTGCCATAATGCTAACATGCTTACAAGGTACTATAGCACTGGACTTCTTGGTTTACAGCAACAAATAAAAAAGGAACTGCAATCAAAAGCCACTCCAGGTTCTTTCTTTCCTTTTCTTGTGATAATTTTTTTCATTTTATAAACATACAAGGTCTATATGATACCAGCCTCAAATAGAACTGTAAATTATTTATAACTCATTTTTATAATGGGGATTCTTTTTTCTGGAATGTATTTTATAAATCAAAGGTGTGATTGCTATAATTCTTCTGAGGAAGTGGTTTATTTTACCACAACAATAAAATATAAGTTCTGTCAGTCATGTAGAAAAGACAATACAATCTTTCCTTGCTATGTTATCAACTTAGTTTGCTGCTGATCATATTATTTTCGTCTGAATCTATCCATTAATACTGTGTGTAGTGCATAAGCAATGGCAAACATGATTTATTCATATATGTGTGATTTACATTCCTCCCCAGTTGAATATAGGTTTGAGGACCTAATATTTCATACAGCTTTTAAAATGCAAAAAAGAAATACCTATTGAGATTTGGATGAAGGTAGATATTGCTATTGCCGATGCTGGTAAGCATGATTGATAGACTGAACGAGATGTTAATCTGGCATTTTATAAAGGAGCACTCAACGCTAAATATTTTATTTGCACCACAAATGTTGAATATTTATTCCATCAGGAAAGTCAAACCTTTATTGAAAATGAATTTAGGGATCAGATAGATCAAGGCATAAATTTACCCTTGGAAACATCACACTTAAATAGAATGTCACCTGATGACCATTATGGGACTGGTTATCCAGTTCCCATTAGGGAAAAAGAAGCTCCTTCACTGCTGATCCAAGTTAGGCTTCTTGAATCTGAAGGATTAGATGTACAGTTACAAGATAGTAATAGTGATGGAGATTTTTGAGAAGAGTCTGCCATTCTCAAATGTCTGCAAGAGATGACCAGGCTGAGCCCGAGGAGAAGTCAAATGCATCATCAGTTTTGTGTCCACAAAGTTTTGAGTACACAACAGATGCATAGCGTTTTCCAACGGATGGCAAGCTTTTTTTAACGTTCTACATCCTCTTTACATCCATAAGTGCAGTGGGACAGGGCCTTAAATCACATCATTTGCAGCTATTTATTATATTTGCATAATTATATCTTTATGCAAATAACATAAATTGATGCAAATGATGCAATTATTTACATTTCAACATAAATTTAACTGCCTGGTCCAGAATTCAGGCAACATGATTTAAGCGAATGTCAAGACAAAAATAAGCCCTGTTGCATCTGAAGTCTGTAAAGGCTAGGTCCCACTGGCCGATGGATGCAAAATGTATGCAAAAAGGACACAGCGGATGAGCAAAATTTCTGGGGTGGCTCCATCCGTTGTTATCCGCTCCAAAAAGTGCCCCAAATTTGCATAAACAGAATGGAAAAGAACGGAAAG